>JAVIWB010000020.1:0-135185 GCA_031893035.1 Dermolepida albohirtum | reverse complement strand
TTAGAAATTGTGAAGAAATTACACACTTTTTAGATATTTTTTTCGATCATCGTTTGATGTACCCATCTATCGTCATTCACATACTCTCTGCCTTCTCTAAATCGTCAATGCCAATTAAGTACTTGGGTCTGTGATAAACATTTATATCCATAAACGATTTCAAGGATTTTGACCGATTTTGTAACACTTTTGCCGTTTTTTAGTACAAAACTTACTGTCGACTCACTGTTGTGTGAAATATGTAAAGCACTGTCATCTAAATGCATCGCATATTGACTCTAATGACCGTTGAGAATAGTGAAGTTTGAGAACAAGTATTCCGTTTGAATTAACCCAGAAAGGATTTTAAGAGTTTTATTGTAACTTAACAATAATTATTTGGTCGATGTTTAATATATTTGTTTAGTTGTTATTGTGTGATACTGGCATTTTGATTTTTGTGAATTCTTTAATTCCCGTGATCTGTGTTTGTCTGCTTAACATCTGCTTGAACACTTTCCATTTTCTGACTAATACTTTCCATTTTTTTCATTTTTCTCCTGTCTACTTGTTCACTTTTCATTTTCACTTCTCCACTTCCCATTTTCTACACTATAACCATCATGAAAACCAAAAGATTAGGCATAGCTGGAGTCTCTTGTTCTATTGTAGGAGTTCTCATTATCTACTTTTCCACTTTTTCTACTCCAGTCAGTCAGGTACGGTTCTTCTGTCTATTGTTTTAGTATTTAAGACTTCAATAAACATAATATAGTCTTAAACCAAAAATTTTGATTTTCTATAAACTAAGCTTTTCAAAATTGTTCCTTGTTATTATTCCTCTTACTTTGGTACTATTTCAATCTTACTTCAATCCTTGTTAATTTCTGATACTCTTCCAGGAAGAATACTTTCTAAATCATTCTATATCATTCTTTCCCTTACATTGACACTATTTTAATTATATTTTCAAAAATTTAAAGTATCTATCGACTTTTTTAACTTGTTTTTCTGCTTTTGTCGCCCCTTTGCCACTTAAATTCCACTTCTGACACTAGTTGTTACGTGCTTGTCTGGATAATTCTTTGGAGACAGGAAAATAAAGCGTTGAAATAACGGAAACAGCTTCCTCAACTTTTATTAACAATAGTACAACTGGATAACACTGATTTACATATACTTTTCGCAATAAATAATCTTAAAACACTATTACGAATATATCTTAATTAACACTGATTACTACGATCTTCACGTATCAAAGTCAGTATCACTAATAATTCTTACGTACAAATGCCTGACTGATCGCGAGTGTTTTGTTTTGGAACGACCACTTTCTCGAGCCTTTTTAGGATTTTCGTAGGCTGCGTATGTTGATAGCTCGGTTTCGTAAGTTTTGTAAGTTCACTTAAAAAGCGATGTATTTTTTTCAAGATATTTTAAATCCGTCTGTATATCAATGCTGTATATATAAGAACAATAAGATTTCTAAAACAGGTGAAGCTTTATTAGTGATTGGCTATTACATATTGCGCTTCTGATGTATAGTGAAAGAAAGTAGGTTACGATTTTTTTTTCATGTGAGGTGTTTATTTAAGAGAAATGCCTGTTATGAAATAACGAGCGCAATTTGTTGTCGTAGCACTTGGTTAATCAATTTAAAATTAGAAACATAGTTATCAAGTTACATAATATAATATACATATTGCTTTAAAATATACTTTACATATACATGCTAGTCCCCTTGAAATACTTTTGAAAATAAAGTTATTTTTTATTTTTATCTCATCGTAATTGGCATAAATAAATTGATCTTACCCAACAATATAAAACTTCACATCGTCCAGTAGACAATAATTTCCGGGAACAGATCTCACATCAATAATATTTAAAGAAGCTGTCTGTGATTCCTCTTGTAACATAATTAATCGAACATCTTTGGTTTTGCAAGCTTCTGGAAGACATTGTCCAATGTTTAATTGCCTTGTCTAGAAGAGAAAAAGAAAGTTATCCTATTTTATAATTTTTCTCCAAATGGGAAAATAGAAGTAATCAGAAACATTACAACTTTATTAATTGCGGAACGTTAATCAAGAATGAGTTCATTTACCAGTTATCGTTGGATTAAATCTGAAGAATTAGAAGGAAGTCCGGATGTTTAATTTACACGTATGTATATTTAGATCTTAAAAATAGGATAGTCATGCATGCTTTACCATCCATTGAGTATTAGACGTTTCGAAGTTTTAGAGTTAATTATTACGGAAGACAATATATGTAAGATGTAATCAAAAAGCACAATAACACAAAAATATAATTGATTTTATTAACAATTGACAAATTATTTACGAAATAATTCCTACGTTATGTGACAAGAAAAGCGAGTCATTCAGTAGAAGTATGTATCTTTAAATCAAATTTTAGATACATATTTTCTGTTCAGATACAATAAATGATAAAAAAAGTAGCAAGAAAACAGTAAACCTTTGCGTCGTTTTCTGCCGAACACTAACGAAAAAATTCGTTTTTCTTTCTTTTTTATTTAGGATCAGTTTAGTATGGCAATTCGATTGTAGGATTGCCTATAAGTGTGGATTAGCGTGTTAAAATGCCAAGAGTATGAAAACAACCACATTATCACCAGCTAAGCGATTATGAAAGGGATCGTTTCGTATCGTTGGGCTACATGAAACAGGGGTATTATATTTTGTGAAATCATTAGGCGGAAGTAAAGGGCTTATACATTATTAAACAGATTAGTCTCAAGAAGGTTGGCCACATTGTGGATGCGGTTCTGGATAACCTAGGAGAACCACCGAACAGGAAGATGAGAGTCTAAGATTGTTTGCCCTTAGAGATCGCCATGGTACTTCAACGGCTATGAGAAACTTTTGGCATAGATAGACTGTAGAATAATATGTGTCCCCTATATCTCCGTACTCGTTCGTTTGTATTGATTTCCTGTCGTCCCAGACACCATAGTTGTTAGACTAAATTATACAAATTCCCGTATCATTTCGTTATTTTGACCATTCGATTCAATTTTATATTATACAATCTGTTTACTAAACATTATTTTAAGATTTATTGTTCTCATATGATTTTTGGAAAAACGTTTTGTTTCGAAGAGACTTGACGACAAAGTTTCGCTGTTTTTAGAATTGTTAATGCAGCTTAATTAAAACTGTGGTGTATTGAACTAGTATTTCTACCATGAAGACTTACAAGTGACCTCTATTGACATTTTCTGGAAAAATGACTACTTGGGTTTTTAATGAATTTACTGCTGACAACATGAAAAGTACTGTGGTTGATACACGATAGTGCATCAGCACATTTTGGTATGGTTCCCCGTGAGTTTTTAAACGCAACACATTGGATTGATTGAGGCGGACCTTATTTATGCCCTACTCGATTTCCAGACTTAAATCCCTTGGATTTCGTATGGCCTGAACGCCCCAGGCCATTTGCAGACATTGGAGGATTGGGGATTTGAGAAATCGGATAATTGATGGGTGTAATGCAATAAGAAACAACCCTAGTATTTTTGAAAGAGTTTGGCAGTTAATGAGAAGAAAATTGAATGTATGCATCCTAGTTGATGGTACTCATTTTCCGCAGATTTTGTTGATTAAGAATCTTTACATGTAATAGTAATTATTGTTTCGTTTTCGAAAACCTTTATTCTGCTACACTTTCGAAACAAAGTCTTTCAAAAAATTATTTTAAAACTGCTCAAGAAAGAACTCCCTGAATTTTTATCTTATGTTTAGTAAACATTCTCTATAGTAACGTTTGGTGTAATGATAGCGGACAATATGACATATTTTGCAGTTATAATGTATTCAATACGCAAGAGTAGTAAATGTTAATTCTATAAATAAAGACATCATCTTTAGGACTCATCAATTTCATTAGTCAGTTTAACTGGTGTAATAAATTGTATTAAGTGAAAGGAATAATATTATTTTGTAAATTCTGTTACGTGGTCATACAAATTGATTCATTACATGCACTAATTCCTGAAATAAAAAAATGCATGAAAACTTTTTTTTCCTCTTTATTACTCAAAAGAATTATTATTTTAATAGATGTATCTATGTCATATGTATGTATATAATTTATAAAGCAAAAGGAAGTTTACTTTATTCAATGATTTAATGTAAGATAAGATATTACACCTGTATTTGGAAATTAATTAATAAAAAGTTACATAATTTTTATAGTTTAATTACGCAGTATTAAACAATTTATTTATTTGGTAAATTTTCATATTTTACCTTAGCGATTGCATTAGCCACTGCAATTATACAATTAAAATTAATGAAATTCATTAAAAAATATTGTTTAATATTTGAAATAGAATCCATGAAAAAGATCAAAAATGTATAGCAAAATAGTGAAAAATTACACACAAATCAAGATTGTATAACGAGGGTGACAGAAAGTCAAGGTAATTAACGTAAAGAATACAATCACCAAATGTTAATGAAACGTGTTTAATAAAAAATTTATGTCCTCGTTTACTGACCAAAAAAATGAGGTGGGCACCAAATATAGAACACAATACAGCAGATTTTACAAAAACTTACGGGTAGATCGTGTTTCAGATTGCTTTTAAATATATATATTTCTTTTATATTAAATGTTATAGTAAATATCTGTTATTTGATGGACGCGATTAAATTTTTAAAATAGAAAATTTTAAAGAAATTATTTCCAAAATCTTTTAAAATATTGAATTGACGGGAAAGTCGTGACGCAATTTTACAACAGATGGTGCTAGTTAATTTATGTGTCACATATTAATTATCGATCTATAATATCTTAAATAGGAAAGTTATTAATAATCTTATTAATTCATTGGAACATTAAAAGCCAGCGATATAAATTATAATGCTCGCAAAGTTAAAAACGGTTTTTAAAGTAAGAATAACAAATTTCATTGAAAATTAATTTCTGGAAACCATTTTATTTATCTTTTTTAAAATACAAAAATTATAATTTTGAAATGTTCCGCCCGAGAAATTTGCAAAATCCAAACCAAATTATGTTAATGTTTTTGATGGTAGTCGATTTTGATTCACTATTTAGTTCTGGTAGTAATTTTGGTGGAGCCTGTGGTTGATTAACTTAATCACTGAAGGTGTGCGTTTTGGCCTTTTTTTGGTACAGATCGTGTGCGGAATTTGTCTCGTACGGGTATTTTGCCGTAGCTTTCCAGGTGTGACACTGTTTAATTATCTGCCGATGATCATAACTTGTCGAAATACGTATACAGAATACGAAAATTAATGTGGAAAGGGGTTTTGCATATATCAACCTTCAGTGATTAATTTAGTTCTGGGTTGGTAAACATTTGTAATTCCTGGTTTAGATATTTAGAGTCTCTCCTATGTATTTTTCTGCTATACTGGAACTCTTTCATTTGCCAAAATGCAAGAGCTTCGAAGGATGCATCGTCTTCTGTTAAAAGTGTGGATGATGTTCGGCACAAGCAGTACCTGATATACTGAGATGGATTTTCCAAATTTATAAATTTTGTAGTAATATGAGATGTACCTGCTAATATATTTTTACCAACGGATAACGATATATACTTATTACGATATGTTATAAAAAAATCTGTTCTCTTATACTTTTGGTCTTAAACTTAGGTATTTTTAAATTAAATCCATGGCGTTCATCTTTTTCTCTTCAATAATGGTAGAAGATTTAGATCTTCCAGTCTCAAGTTCACGAATTTTTATTACCAAAACCTTATCATCGATGTCATCTATAGACATTTTGACTATCTTGTCCCTCCTTAAACCGCCAAACACACCCATTACACATCCATATTTTATACATTAAAAAGTTTTCGCTCTAAGCTTGTTTTATGTAGTAGCACCTGCTCGTCTTCCAAAACTTTAGATTTTTCCGGAATGTAGCCCTTTGACGTAGCTTTTAGAAATGATATCAATCGAAAATAAATGGACATATCGGTGCTATCTGCTTCTGGGTTTCCGGGCTGGAACCGCGTCACTAGTATATCTGCCGACGTTTCGTACCCATTTGTATGGGACATCTTCAGGGCTGAACTACTGCACTGAAACTGAACGAAACGTCGGCAGATATACTAGTGACGCGGTTCCAGCCCGGAAACCCAGAAGCAGATAGCATGGACCACGACCGCGGAAGTCTACGTACCAAATGGACATATCGGTGTTTGTTTACTATTAAAATTCGTTTTAGTTGAAAATATTTTATCCATAAAGTGTTTGGACGATCTTTTTCAGATTAAAATTTGAAAAAGGTTATTCAAATTTTCATTGTGACTTATACATTCAAAATATTGTACGGCAATACCTGTCGGGTCAAACGCCCCCTTCGCCACCTATGCTGCGACAAGAGTAAAAGAAGGTAGAAGAAGAAGAAGATGGAGATGGATGATCTTTTCTGTTGAAATAAGTTGTAGAAAAGACTATTTCTAATGAGTTTGTTAATAATATTTGCATATCTCGAATATGAAGT
Organism: Dermolepida albohirtum; assembly: GCA_031893035.1. Lineage (NCBI taxonomy): Eukaryota > Metazoa > Arthropoda > Insecta > Coleoptera > Scarabaeidae > Dermolepida > Dermolepida albohirtum. Next base: position 128,696 of record JAVIWB010000020.1, on the reverse strand, counting down.
GTATAAATTATAAATGCAATCAATCGAATTTCATAACTTGAAGTTTACGTGAAAGTAGAAATAATTTAATGCAACTAATAACATAAAGTAGTTTACTTAATTGAAACTGGAATACAATATCCACGAGACCTTAGCCTAAATTCTTTCTGATATTGAATTAATTTTTATGATCACGCATAATTATGCAAATGATAAAGAATTCAAGTATAAATGAAACGTGCGTATATTTGTGCAAAGGCGAGAGATCAAGGTGAAGTATGGATTCCACGCGTATGCTATATTAGATGCTTATACTATTTATTTATCTATATGGCTGTTTGTGATAGCTGTGGTTTTGAGAAAACCATTGACTGTTCTGTATGGTTTAAATCTTAGATTTTATTTAAAATTAAGGCGTTCTATTTGTTTTTAATTTTCTAATTTTTTGTGAGCTGTGTTTGGCACTTTTAATCAAGCCACAGGTTGTAAGTCTCTGGGGAGACTCGTACGATGAAGTTTTAATAAACAATACCCCTTCTGTCATTCAAACATACGAACGAAAGAACAAGGGCGTGTTCATGTCGATAAAAAAGTTATCAGTGCGTATATAGACGCACACACTTTAAAATCTCGGTGAGTTACCAATAAATACATTTTATAGGAATCAGTCAAATCTTAATAAGACCCTGATTACTACGCGTTTCAAGGAATTCACCTATCATCAGGTAAACTTGTGTTATTAACGAACGATTTTTTGTGGGCTGTTTATTATAGCTTTTCGATACAGAAAAATGATGAAAACAATACCTCCCGCCGTTGTTCAAACATACGAATGTACAAACGAAAGAACAAGGGCATGTTCATCTCGCTAAAATCGGTAATAAAGTTGCTATTGTTTTTTCATTATTTTTCTGTATCGAAAAGGTACGATAGGCAGTCCATAAAGAATCGTTCATCAATAATACAAGTTTATCTGATGATAGGTGAATTCCTTGAAATACGTAGTAAACAGGGTGTTATTAACATTTAAATGATAGTTTTAACATTGATCTATTGATAATTTGTCGAGATTTTAAAGTGTTCCGTCTATATACGCACTGGTAACTATGTTACCGATTTTAGCGAGATGAATACGCTTTTGTTATTTCGTTTGTGTATTCGTATGTTTGAACGACAGAGGGAGGTATTGTTTTTTCATTATTTTTCTGTATCGAAAAATTACGATAAGCAGTCCATAAAGAATCGTTCATCAATAATACAAGTTTATCTAATGATAGGTGAATTCCTTGAAACACGTAGTAAACAGGGTGTTATTAACATTTAAATGTTACTTTTAACATTCATCTATTGGCAATTCGCCGAGATTTTAAAGTGTTTGCCTATATACGTCTATATATAGATATTTGGAAAGGAATAAGAATAATTCTAATGAATAATTAATTTGCTTCTAAGCCAAGACTATTTCTTAGTATTACTCGGCTACGAGTTATATTCGCATTTATTCGACACTGCAACTTTATCTTTTACAACTGCATATATCATTATGCGTTAGTAAGAAACTGATATAGCAAGGTGATAAAGTTAGGGAGGTAGAATTATATCTTTTATTTCATATTATCATAATACGAGGGAGCATTCAAAAATAACCGCAACCGTTTTGCAACATCAAAACTATTTCTACAGCTTTTTTTCCGAACAGGAAGCAAAATTTCACAGCCACGCACTATTCACTTAAGTCCGACATTACAAAAGAGACGGGCAAACGAAAATGCTTTTACAAAAAAATGCATTGTAATAAGACACAACCTTATTCGGCGAAAGAACCGACAGCACCGAACGCAGAACAAGTTGCGTTACGCGCACCAAGAGCTAAGAATGCGTGCTAGGCAAGTGCCATCCGTAGCGCTGCCATTTCGGTTATTTTTGGCTACTCCCTCGTACTGAAATGTTGGAAATAAACCAAATTAGATTTGTTCCTACAAAAAAATGTCAGAATTAGAAGATAATTCTGTTTTTCTCAAAAAAAAAAATGGCGCTGGTGGTCGTGTTACACGTCTCGCTAAATCATCCATTGGAAATGTTTACAACTTACTCATTTAATAAAACCAAACCAAGAGTCCTTTTAGATATTTCTTAATATGTATTATATTTTCATTTGTTTTGTCTAATTCTCTATTAAAATATTTCTGATCTCGGGTACATAAGTGCATAGGTTTTATTGGTATCTCACAAGTGCATAAGTTTTATTAGTGCCTCCAAGCGTTATAAAATATTTTAATTTTGATAAAAATCGGATAGTTTATTAGATTGTTTATAAGATCAAAATTGCATGTTAAATCATGTAAGTTTATCACTTTGAAATTGCGATATTACTCATTTACGATTAACGTGCTGCATATTTAGTTTATCTTAATAAAATCTTATAAGTTAAAAGCATTTAATGTTTTGCAAATGACAGTGAAAGTTACCTACTACAAGTACTGTTACGTGTACATCTACATATACACGTTTTTAAATTGTTACGTAACATACAACATGTATAACTTACTTTGCTGGTACTGTTTTCTATCATTTATATAACTTACTACTGGCGTCAAGACTTCGTTAATGTTTATTCTAACTTTTGCGACGAAAAATTTGGTATCGAAAGGTGGTAGTTCACTGCTAAATTCCTCGTTGCCTAATTCCTGACAGAGGTTGCTCGAACCAAGCCAAAAATCGTTACCGAAGAAGAACTGATCGTTATAACGACCTGAAGCATCGTACACTGAAATTATAAAATGATTGTGTTAAATTTAACTTCAATGTTTATGTATATAATTACAAATTAAAATATCAAAACATAATATTACATCATATAGAGATTGCCATTTAAATTGAATTCAGATACGAGGTGTGGCAATTAAATAATGAGACAGATGTGAGGATTGTTACTTATTGCACCCCTTGCCACATTAATTTTCGTATTCTGTATACGTATTTCGACAACTAAGTTGTCATCATCGGCAGATAATTAAAAAGTGTCGCACCTGGAAAACTGCGGCGAAAAATACCCGTACGAAAACAAACTCCGGACGCGATCCGTACCGTTGAGAACCAAAATGTATACTGTGTCACAGATCGATCATTGAAAATGATGAATAGTGGCAAGAACCAATCTTCCTCAGGACTAACTCTGATGACGACAGCAGATGGACTCTCGAAATGTCGGAATACACGTTCTTCACAAGCGATGAGAACAGATCAAATAGCGTAGATATGAGAGAATAGGTTTACATAATATTTGAATTTTCATGTATACGAGGGGGTACCCAAAAATAACCGGAATTTCTCTATAAAAACCTCTATTTTATTTTTTTTACGAACCAACCTTAACACCTTCACTATACTCTTCATTTAACTTTATACACTTTTCCATTCTAGGAAACATTGCTCGAACTCTTCATTCGCTGAAAAAAAGTCGTATGGAGCAAGATCAGGTGAGTAAGTGTCGTGAGGAAAAGAACTATTAAGACTCTGTGAGCAGGCGCATTGTCATGGCGGAAAAACCATTCTCCTGTCCGCTACAAATCGGGCTTCTTTCGTCGCACAATGTTATGCAGTCTTCTCAGAACCTCCAAATAGAATGTTTGATTAATTATCTGACCGAGTGACACGCTGTTCACTTAAGTCCGATATTAGAAAACACGACGAGTAAACGAAAATGCTTTTACAAAAAAATGCATTGTAACAAGACACGACCTTATTCGGCGAAAGAACCGACTGCACCGAACGCAGAATAAGTTGCGTCACGCGCATTTAACGACAGGAATGCGTGCTAGGTAAGCTCCATCCACCACGCTGACATTCCGGTTATTTTTGGGTATCCCCTCGTACATGTATGTATGAGTGTTATTTTTATTTAGGTGTGAGCAGAATTATATTACTTGCATCTAGTATATTATTGCACTCACTGTATTTTCATTTGTGTACGCCGCGGATAACCGCTATTTAGTCTATGGAAACAGAACTAAGTGAAACTTCTGTTTAATGTATGTATAAGCAAGTATAACAATTTTTTAAACTACATAAAATTACGTATGTATTTTCATATACCCGAGGCAATTTCATTGAAATGTTTTGATTTTTAACGCTGTTCCGGATCAAAATCATATCTAGTATCTTTGTTACAAGCACAAAATAATGAAACATATTAAATATCAGAACGGAAATTATGAAATAGCTTGGTTTTACCTAAGAAGAACGTATGCATGTATGTATTTTTATTAATATATTTATAAATAAATATCATAATAAAAAGAAAGGAAATGTTAAACAAATTGTAAGAGTTGGTAATTGTTCTAGAGTGAAATTGTTCAAATGGAAAGTGGTGTACCTCTCAATACACATGGAAGTTAAATTTTACAATGCGTGTACATGTACCAACGATTTTAACTCTACAGAAGAATACAACTACGTATTGAAAATACATGTAGTAGAATCATAAGAAAGTATTATTTTTCTTCTATTGATGTGTATTTACTCCACAGGCAATGACTTTAACATTGATAATTTAGTCATTTAAATACAGCAAGCAATGTTTCATAAAATATGCAGGTTCCGTACATAATGTAATAGGTTGTACATTACATGTATTAGAAAGTTTTAGATTAAGATAAACACCTTAGCATGTTGGATGGAGACACATCAAGTTTATAACATTATTTAAAAAATTCAATTTCCGAATAAAACATACATATCAAGACTTTATTTCAAAAGCAGTACTTGTCAAAGAAATTGATTTTTGTGTTATTGGTACTGCTTGTCTTCTACTAACGTATCTATCAGTACACGGTTTATTACTACTGAAAGCGGCTTAAATCAGGGTAATCTATACATACAAAGGATACTAGGAAAGTTTTGCAATACAGCTTTGTTTATTTAATTTTTTCAAAGTAATTTCCTCTACACTCAATATACCCCTCAATCCTCCGAAACCAATCTTTATATCAGTTCTGCCAAGTTTCACTATGGAGTAAAGCACACTCGTTGTCCCAAGCCCGCAGAAGGTCCTCATTACTGGAAAACCGCCTCCTTTTTAGCTTCATTTTCACATGCGGAAACAGTGTAAAGTCGCAGGGAGCAAGGTCCGGACTGTAGGGAAACTCTTGTTTCAATCCTGTCGTGGTCAAGTATTCGGTGCAGGCTTTGGTGCGGTGAGCTGGAGCATTATCGTGATGGAGGAACCAGGTGTCCATTCTTGACTTTGGTTGCAGGTTCTTCATAGATCCAATGACTTTAAGCAGGCACTGTTCAGTATACTACTTAGCTGTGACTGACTTGTGTGTGACCAAAATGACACGTTCCACAATTCCACTCGATTTGAAAAATACAGCTATCATTTTCTTCTTTACAGATCGTGATTTTCTGACAACTACGGGTGTGTCCTCATCATCAAAGACCCAAACTTTGTTTTGAGCTTTGGTCGACACATCGTAATAGTACAGCCAAGTCTCCTCGCCTGTCACGATGTTGTTCACATACTGAGATTATCCCTTATTAAACTTTTTTAGCATCTCCCGGCACCAAGTCACATGTCGTGTTATCTGCTCTTCAGTCAGTCGATGCGGCACCCAGAGAGAGCAAAGTTTCTTCACGTGTAAATGATCATGCAGAATCGAACGAATTGCTGGTGCATTTAGGCCTGAAGTACCCTCTATCTGTTGATAGGTCACTCGCCTGTCCTGGCCAAACATTTTCCTCCTCCGTAACCGACGTTCCTGGAATTCTCTATACCCCCTGAATATCGTTGTGCGATGTGGACAAACATCTCCTAGTGCAAGAGTCATTTCTTCGAAGCACTAGTCTATGTTTAAACTACGCACGAAATTATAACGCAAAACTGCTCTTATCTCATTTCGTGACCACGATGCCATCGCAAGTCCTTTACACTATCACTGCTAATGAATAACTGAGCTCGTCGACATGGCGCGACGATTCATTGTTGCGTCATATTGCAAAACTTTCCTAGTACCCTTTGTACATATGAAATCTGTTCCATTCCGTAAAAACATATATCAATTGACATATGCTGTTTTTGACGAAAATGATTGTTGACTTTCAAACGTGTTCTGTTGAGATGTGAAACACAGAAGAACAGTAATTCGTGATAATAAAGCGCAGGCCACTGCGCATGTCAATCAATAACGTAATTATTACAATTACAGGTTAGTTATATTTTATTTGCTCATATTTTTATAAACTAACTACAAAAAATTTATAAGCTTCTCACTTAAGTGGTCTTATTAAGGTAACCTCTCAAACAGAGAAGATCTCAAAAACCAAAGATGCGAACATGAAACTTTTTTAACAATTACAAAGAATTTACAATCTATAAAAAGTGATTCTAGATTTGCATGGAATAACATATGCTCGACTTAGAAGATCACAGTAATGGCTATGTGAAAATCTAAAAGCACCATTACATGAAAGGGACTTAATTATTGATTACATCAGGTCTTTTAAACCAAGAAAATTCCATTATTAAGAGTGAATGTGTAACCGATAGCTTGCATCGTGTCACTGATGCAAAGATACCTTGTAGAGGTGAATTGTCAACTGCGACGGGTGTAAATATATTTATAAATAGTTTTCCTACGTTAGAATTACATACATTATTTACAATCGCACCTATCCAACCTTCTCGGCTATGTTATAATCGTTATTGCTTATCAGAAAATTTATATATTTGTCGAATGTATAGATTGTTCTTAGAAAATTATAATATTCACGTTTCCTATAAACTCTGTAACTCAATTGTTCATTCAAAGTTTAATATACAATTTAATTTGGCAAGTTCTGATTCATGTTCAATTTGCGATTCCTTCATTCAAAAGTTATCTGCACTGGAAAATGATGTTAAAGCATTTCGAACAACCGAAAAAGAACTCCATTTGAGAGAAACGAAAGCCTTTTATAATCTAAAAAAGAATTAGAGATCTAAAGCAAAGTTGGAAGAAGCAATAGTTATTTGCTTTGACCATATTCAAAGTTTGCCTCTTATATCACAGACAATTTAACTTTTCAATGGCGAGAACTGTGGTATTATGTTTTCGGAGTATACAATCTTTCATTAACGTATGTACAAAAGTATTAGTAAAAAAAGTCATAATGAAGTCACATCATTGTCGCTTCATTACTTCACAAAAATCCTTGATATTACTTCATGAAACCTGGTTGTTCTAAATGACGAGAGCCCAAGCAGAACAAAAATTATGTCGTGCAATCATGTATGGACTAAAATATACACGAAATGCATCATATATATTTTAGACCATTGTTTAAGAGAGATAACATTATCTACATCATTACAATTAGGCAGCAATCGTTTCTTTCTAACGACAAAGATTCTGCTGCTATCTCTCTCTGCAGAAACAGCAGCGCAGTGAGATAGCATTATCAAGACATGTCAGAACAGAAAAACGTTTTTAACTTTAAAAACAGTCAAAACTAATACGGATTTAAGTTTGTTACTAATCCTAAAACGAGATTTCAAAAACTGTGCATTCTAATAAAGATATTTAGTTTTTTGAATTTCTTGACAAACTTTTTATTTTACAAGTTTGATTTTGAAATAAACCCTTCATATATTCGAGTTAAATGGAAATGATAGTTGTTCCTCTGGTACGTAGACTTCCGCGGTTGTGGTCCATGCTATCTGCTTCTGGGTTCCAGCTCGGAAACCCAGAAGCAGATAGATATTTGTTCCTTTTTACCAAACTTTGGAAACACACTGTATTCTTGTATTTATTATTATTGAGTCAAAGCAAAAATGCATTCATTCAACTACCGCTTTTATTCAACTATTAGAAATGCAGCGAGCATGTTTACCAAACATTTGAAAAATGTTAAAGTAAACTAAAGAGTACTTGGCCAATGTGAGGGTATGATAAGGATACGTTTTCTTTAAAGTGAGAGATGTTGAAGCTGATCTCTATGTAAAATAAACCGTTTTTCAAGCTGCTATGGTTAATTAAAAGAATAAAGCCAGAAAATTAAATTCAACAAGATACGAGGGCCAAAATAGATTTGGAAACACCGCAGTTATTTGGGCTTTGTTACAATCTCAAGTGATTTAATTTAATGTTTGTTATCATGACGAATTAATTCTTAAAAAAAAGCATTTTAATTTTGATGAAAAAATAATACTTCCCTCTTCGTTCAAACATACAAAAACAAGGGCATGTCGTCCCTCTAAAATAGGTAACAAAGTTACTAGTGCGTAAATAGACGAACATTTTAATATTTCGGCGAATTGCCATTAGATGAACAGAATTATTGAAATGTTAATAACACCCTGTTTACTACGCGCTTCGAGGAATTCACCTACCATTACATAAACTTGTGTTCATTAATAACAAAAGTTTACCTGACGAGAGGTGAATTCCTTGAAACGACTTGTAAACAGATGTTATTAACATTTGAATGATTCTTTAACATGCATTCTAATTTTGAACAAATTTGAAGAATAATACTTTAATAATAGATAAAAATTACCTGTATTGAATTATACAATAAACATAAATTCGATCCTGTCATAAGGTTCATAGGTCGAGAATTATTATTACTAAAAAGACTTAACTGAATGCTTTCAATTTAGAAAAATATTTGTAAAAAATAATCTAACACTATTTCAATGAGCTAGTTTGCAGTTCCAAAAACATATTTTAAACTAAAAATGTTATAAATTAACAATATAGGAGTACTTCTATTCAAAATGATTTTCCGACTAATGCTTCATTAAACACATGAAGGTCTTTATTAATTATTTCTTGATATAAAAGAGGTTAACGTATTTTAGTAAAAAACGAAAAATATTTCATATATAAAAAAAGGTTTTGTCGCATTTCCCTTTCAGAGGAGATAAATACGATTTAAAATTACTAACAGAACTTTGCTCATGCCCAGTTTCTCCAATATTTTAATTCTTCTTTAGATTTAAAAGTCCAGTTTAAAAGTAAAATGAATGTGCTTTTTGTGTTTATCTTATAATGAAGAAAATTACGTATTTAAAAAATAATATAACCTCCAAGATACTGCTAGCATTTATAATCAACTTTTTCAACTGAAATACATATAGAATGGGCAAAATTACAATGCAATTATGGGACGTCGTTTCGAAAAAAAAATAAATATTTCACTTAGAAACATAATTGTATATTTAACCAATATTTCAATTAATGTAATTGGCGTTCTATTGTTATTGTATTTAAAAAAAACGATAAAGAAAAATTTAGTTGTAGAATGAAATTAGGATTAATAGAGAAAAGAAAAGGAAAATTTATGATCAAACAGGATTCCCTATACTGAATACACTAAAATATTAAAGAATTTTGCTGCAATAACTATAAGCGGAACAGCAATTTTGGTGATACCTTTTAATATATTAAAAAAACATTCTGAATATTCTACTTTTTGGAAAATTTAGTAAGAATGCATAACTTTTGAGGCTTCATTCAATTAATTAGATCATGAACCTGGCATATATTAATTTCTTTATATAGAGTCTTTGAAATCTAAGGTCTGTGAAAGGATATCCAAAAATGGATCATTCCAAATATGTATACATAGCCGCTATAAATAAGTGAACATCCGCTAATCAATATTAATGAAACTTTCAGGAAAGATTTATTTTATTCTACTAGAACACGATGAAAATTCAACTAACACACAATCATAACACTTAGTGTAAACACTACGTTGATTCTCCTCTGTTTTTATGCATTCAGCTGGTCTATTAAATACACTTGAAACAAGCGAATGGTAGTATGCGATATGCTATCCCATTATCTTCTCTCCAACTGTATTCCACGCGTGTTCGATTGGTCATAGGTTTGGCCACTTAACATTAGCATTATCCAGCAACTCCGTAATAATGCTCGTAATATTTTGCCACACTAACCCTCCACGCTGATCCTCCTTTGTCCTACTGTATTCCACACGTGTTTGGTTTGTCACAGGTTTGGTCAAGAAAGCCAATCAACATTAGCATTATGAAGCAACTCCGTAATAACTCTCGTAGTATATAGCCACGCATTATACCGCTGGAATTAACAGGTTCTAGCACGTTATTTATGTAATGAATCGCATTTAATTTCCTTGAAATAACTACTAGAAGAGTCTATCCATATTATCACGCTTTGAGTAACAGACATAGTTATTATAAAGAAAACTTTAAGTTTTTTCTTTCTCCGAAACGTCTTTAAATTATTATGCACCCTCGTGAGCCCACAAATATAATCGAGATTCCTCATTAAAGACATCTCGATTCCATTCCTCATTCCAGGACAATCTTTCGCCTGTTTATGGTGCGGAATTAGGAATAAACGAAGATATGGTCGGTGCTATTCAAAATGTCGAATTTTTCGCTATATAGATAGTACGAAGAATCGTTGATTAGTTTAATCTCTACGCTTATCATCAATTTTCATTGTTGACGAGCAACAATCCCGCAAAATCATAAACTGAAGAGCATGATCTTCTTCATTGTTTTCTGCCCATATTTTCTATTATAGACTCAGTAGCAAGACTACGTTTTGCATAAATAGCAACATTACCAATAGATAATCTCGGTTCTCGTAGGTTGATTATCGTACCACGTCCAAGCTTGGTTAATTGTTGAAAATTAGAAGGTATTTTCTAACACACTACTAAAGCTAATTAAAGAAAAACATAACGAATAGATGATCCGGGTTATCGTGGGCCGATTATCCTACCACATCCAAGCTCAGTTAATTGATGAAAATTAGGAAACACTCTTTATCACACTTCTAGGATTAATTAAACCTATAAGTATGCATTACAGTGTTAATATATGGTTATATGTTAATTTGGGTAATTGTTTGTATCTTGTAGAAATTTCCATCGTCTCTTCGTATGAATTAATTACATCTTTTATGAAAATTTCATTAAAATTTTCAACATTTACTGGATGTTCAATTATTTATGGTTGTCCGTATGGTAATCACACAATACATTCTACGAATATTTATAAAAATTATTTCAACTATTACGAAACTTTTATATTAAAGCATATACATACATATGTACATGTAAACAACTAAACTATCAATAATTATCAATATTTTTTGCATAAAATAGTTGCTGTTGGAGATATATTATTTAATTAAAAACTGTTTCCTTTCTCAATAAAATTTATAGATAGAAGTAAACTTAGCCATTATTTATAATTTTGGAAGCAATACGATCAGAATAATATGGCATATTTTTGATGTAGTCTTCTTGTATGGTCTTTTCAAAATTAACCGAGTTCTGCTTGTGTTAGTAATTAATAATATCAAATATTCAAATATAATTACGAATTACGTAAGTATCAATTTGTAATACAATACTATTTAGAAAAACGGGAAACATTTGCTATTGTCATTGTTACATGAAAGTGTAGGCGAAAAATTGATCTTGGTAAAGGTGGTAAGAAATTTGCTATTGTAACTGTTACATGACAAAATCTGCAATATTGCTACTTACAATTTTCAATCTCCTCCTAATTATTATATTATTAAGCACGTACGATGATATGTGTCATTCAATATTTCAACATAAAAACAGAGTGATAAAATAAGAGAGAAAGTTGATTACTTTTGGAAGCCCAGGAAGTTCCATTGTTCAGAGCTGAAAGGTATTCGTCCATATGTTTTCGACATGACTTATTGGTCACTACATGAATGAATTTTCTCCAATAATGATGGTTATACAATTTTCCAAACCATTCCATCTCTGGTAGCAAATTTCCTTCATCCACTTGATGTATAGTGACCACTTCATCCACGCTTTGCACTGGAAACTGTATTCCATTTGATAGATAGGATAAATCCGAAGAATTATACGACATATATTTAACACCATCGCCATCACAATAGACAGCACAAGTTATTAATATTAGAAACGAACATATTAACTTTATATGACTCATTTGAAAGAACGAATGAAAAAATAAAAATTTCTGGAAAATATCACGAATTTATAATGTATTAATTTGATCGGAAATGCAATTAAATAGTTATGTCTTTTCACTGTATATCATTTTTCCTCGTAAAAGTTCACGTATTTAAAGAAATTATTTTTAAAAATTTCTTAGTTAATATAAATTTAAAAAATTTAAATATTCACGAAATGTTCGGCACAGAACACTAATCTTAAGTTAATACTTTTTGACAGCACTAGCACTTTCGATTTAATCTGAACATCCAACTCTTAACAAGTAAATAAAGTTAATATTCACTTCGTACCTGTTATACCATGTGGAGAAAGGTAGTGACCCGATCTTACGTGCTCTTACTAACCCCAATGGGATAAAGGTTTTCTTTTTCTACTTGTTCTTTTATTTTATTCGTTGCATAATATACGTACTTTGCGTAACGACTTTGCAATGTACTCATATCGCAACATAACAAAAAAGCAGAGAAATTTTTAAAAATTCGCATCTTTTTAAATGGTTTTCGAAAAGACGATAAAATACAATTCAGTTAGATAAAAGATAATTAAATGCTATTCTCGACTATAGTTTTGTATTTATTGGTGCAATATACAGTGTGTTTGGTAAACATACGGCAAAAATTGAAGGAGTGATTCCTCGAATTTTTCCAAGAATAATTATATTTTTGAAGAGTTTCAAAAATCGCTCTCTTGGATTATAAAGATTTTTAAGCAACACAGTATTTTTCAAATATGTAGTTACATTGAAGTAGAAAACTTTAATCAATCTTTCGCCTTTTTATGGTGTGGAATTAGGGATGAACGAAGAAATGGTCGGCGCTATCCAAAATGTCGAATTTTTCGATATATGTACGTATACATAGATAGTACGAAGAATTGTTGATTAGTTAAACCTCTACCTTTATCATCGATTTTCATAGTTGACGAGAAGCAATCCCGAAAAATTATGAACTGAAAAGCATGATCCTCCTCATTGTTTTCTGCCCATCTTTTCTAATATAGATTCAGTAGCAACACTAAGTTTTGCATAAATAGCAACATTACCAAGAGATAATATCCTTATCTATATGATACACAATACTTACTTATTTATTCACTTACTGTTATCGGGTTTTTCAATAAGAACATGGACTGGAATAATTTCAACATAATATTTCAATTATTCTGTGTTTTATTTAAGTACAAATTGGTTATTGTATTTAAATAAAACACAGAATAATTAAGATATTGTGCTGAAATTGATTCTAGGTGCAATACACATGTTACATTTAACTATGGAATTCGGTCTCGTTCATTTGACGACCGATCGCGTATACAGCAATAAATTTTTTGGAGTCAATTTTCCACCACTCTTTCGCACATATGGGCCGGAACGTTGGCAATTTTGCGTTCGTTATTGTCCCTGAGTTCCTCTAACGTTGTTGGCTTATTGGCATAAACCAACGACTTAACGTAACCCCATAAAAAGAAATCCAACAGAGTTAAGTCGCATGAGCGAGGTGGCGACTTCACCGGACCATTTCTCGAGATTACAGTTACCTAACCTCCATTTCAATAGATTAATTGTTTGACCAGCTGTGGTGCATGTGGGACCATCTTGTTGGAACCATATATCACTGATGTCAAGTCTATCTAATTTCGGCTAAAAAAGGTTCCCAACATGGTACGACGGCGACCTTCATTGACCGTAACATGGCAATCATTTACGTCGACGAAAAAATATGGTCCAGTCACACCTCTGGCATGAATTACACATCATAGGGTCACGTTTTGTGGTTATAATGGAATCTCTTGAAGCACACGTGGATTTGTTGCTGTCCAGTAATGCATAGTTTGCTTATTGACAAAGCCATTAAGCCAAAAATGAGCTTCATCGCTGAAGACGATTTTTCGATGAAATTCAGGATTTTCTTCAAACTTTAGCAGAGATCAAAGCTTCAATTCTTGAGTTAATTTAATCTTGTAAAGGTGTAAGCCAAGATCTTTAAGTAAAATTCGCCACAATGTGGTTTGAGAGATTTTCGATATTCCGATCGACGTGTTGTATCACTGACATAGAAACATCCGACAGTGAATATTTTGAGTTGAATTGATTCACCATAGCACGCACAGTCAGTCTGGTGGGACGATTATTACGACCGAAAATTAGAGTAAGCGCTATTAAAGTTGCGATCACCGACTCAGAACTGGGGTATTAATTTTTAACAATTTTCAAACGTTGCTCGTTTATGAACTTCACTATGACAAAAATGTTAACATTGACTTACATTTTGACGTTGACAGATATTGAAAAGCGTCCAATATTAAAAGACAAAATTGTTATATTCTATTTGGAAAACCTGTTATATTAATAAACGAATGTGCAAATAATCGATAGGTACTGTCAAGTTATTAACACAACACAACACATATTAACACAACTCGACTGTGTCATAGCCGGATTATGCGTTTGTGCGGATTTTGCCGTGGTTCTAGGTGCGGATCTGTGATTAACTATCTGCTAATGATGACAACTTAGTTGTTAGTATACGTATACAGAATACGAAAATTATTGTGGAAAGGGGCTATATTAACCTTAATTGTTTAAACAGAGGAAGATCGAGGTATTATTAGTGTTTATATACATGAATTGTTATGATCGTATCTTGCTGAAATTGCCCATGTTTCTTGAAAATTGCATTAAAATTTACTTCTTTTATTTAGGTAGTATACATTGAGTTTGTAATGGGACTGTAATTTATGCGTAATCAAAAATATTTTAAATTTTTCATCAAATTGGATCCAAATTTTATAACCATTCTGTGTTAATATATAAAATCATTTTCATTTTGTATTTGTTTTAAAGGTTTCAAATATGCAATATATCGGGTCGTTCGGAAAGTAATTGCGTTTTTTTCCCAATAGATGACTTTCTTGTATTTTTCATACCCAACTTCATACTGAAGCCAATTTTTTATTACATATTTTAATAGCTAACGAAGTAAGGATTATTTGTGAAAAAGTCTTTTAAATTCCGACTAATAGTTTTTGTGTGGTACCCTTTCAGATATGGAAAATCAAAAGCAGCATTTTAGGCATATTTTACTTTATTATTATCCAAAAGGTAAAAATGCTGTTTAAACGAGGGAAAAGTTATTCGTTGTGTATGGAGAAGATGTGCTTTCAGAACACCAGTGCCAAAATTGGTTTAAAAAATTTCATCCCGGAAATTTCGATCTTGAAGTTCTGCGATATGCTTCTCAGATGTTAAGAAAATGACCCGTTTTTGAAACGAATTGTTACTGGGGATGAGAAATGGGTTGTATACAACAATGTAAAGCGTAAAAGATCATGAAGCAGCAAAGATGATCGGCTGAAAGCACATCCAAAGCCGATATTCATCAAAAAAAGGTAATGCTGTCTGTTTGGTGGGATTATAAGGGAATCGTTTACTTTGAGCTGTTACCGGACAACACAACAATCAATACTGAAGTATACTGTCAACAATTGGACAATTTGAATGATGCACTTCAACAGAAGAGGCCGGAATTGATCAATAGAAAAGGGGTGGTATTCCACCAGTACAATGCGAGGCCTCATACAAGTTTGGCAGCTCACCAAAAGCTTTTACAGCTGAATTGGGATCCACTGCCGCATCCACCATATTCTCCAGATCTTGCACCTTCGGATTATTATCTATTCCGGTCATTACAAAATTTTTTAGACGGGAAAATTTTCACTTCAAATGAGGACGTTAAAAGTACGTTAAATCAGTTTTTTGCTAGTAAGCACCAGAAATCTTTTGAGAGGGGAATTATGTTGCTCACAGAGAGATGGCAAAAAGTGTCAGAGGCAAATGAAGAATACATAATATAATAAAATATTTAAGCACTAAAAAAAAACCCCCCCCCTTGGATTTTAACAAGAAAAAACGCAATTACTTTCCGAACGACTCAATAATAACCGAACTACTTATATTAAATCGGAAATAGCGGTATTGGTTGCACCTATATTTTCTAAAATGTGTAAGTTTTTATGCAATATTATTTTCTCTTGCATTATGTAACATTACATTGTAAATGTACCGATCTTATTTATGTGAGACTTTCGTAACACTATTTATAGTAAAAAAGCAATTCCTTCAAACCAGGACATACGCATCAGGCACAGAACAGCTGACGGTCACGGGTAATTTTGAGACGGAACTCAATGAAAGTTGAGATCATTTGGTAATCTTCAATATTACGTCTGTTAAGGACTTTCTCTTTTGACAAGTCTTTTATTATTTAAACGCGTTTATGTAGTGTGTGTATCATATATTTGTTACAGGAATGTTTACATACTTAATACTCATGCATTAGAATTAAGCAAATAAATAAATTTAAGAAAATTACTAACGGAATTATTTATTTATTTTTTAAATTACAGGAACTGTTTCTGACCTAACTACTTTCTCTGAATATATTACATGTGGCAATATTAAGTATCTTAAATTGGATTTTCCAATTTACATGGGAAGGACAGTAGGTGACATTTAAAAGTAAATGAATTACATGGCGGGAAATTTAATTCGTTTTTCCTATTACCAGAAGTATGTGTAAAAAAACTGTGGAGTAGTTCGATTTGTCTATCTAGAACCTTTCCAGAAATCTTAAATTTTTACTAAATATGAAGTTAAGTAGAAAATAGCAAATAGTGATTTATTTCAGTACTATGAAGCTTTGTAAAGTTGCAAGTATGTCCTGATAAAATCAAATTTTGTATAAAATAAAAATGGGAATTCTTTCTAAAAAAAAAATTTGCAAACGTAAAATTCTATCTTAATGAAATTGGGTTCTATTAACTTTAATACCAAGCGATTTCAAAAACAAAGTACTCATTTCTTCCATTCCGCTTTGACATAGGATACTTCCTTATTTAGAGGAGAGTATGAAATCTATGTTACACATAGAAATCGTATAGTCAATAGGTACAAAATTCCTCTGTATGGTAACGGGTAGAAAAGCTTTGTTTTCAACTGAAGTAATTTCAATAAACTAAGAAATTCGTCTTAGAATAATTTATTTGAGAGTAAAGGACCACAAAATAATCAAATATGGGAATATCATCTAATAAATTCAAGAATAACCATAGGAACAATTGAACTTACCTAAGCTTATATGGTGTGTTTGCTTATTGCTAGCCGTATGGCTTGATGCATCAATTGTCTGGTACTTTGTCTTCGTATCATTTAGATGTTCAATAGTTCTTCTTGTTTGTCCAATATAACTTTTTACAAACTAGTAAAGTTGACTTCTCCTTTTGTTCAAAATAGTTTTCATTGGTCCCGAAGAAATTAGATTTTAATGATGTGGTTCTATTGAATCTTGTTTGCGTATCCTATTTTTTCTAATATTACCACAAAAATGTATTGCAGGCAGGCATGTTTTCTGAATAAGTATTTCACTTTTAGTTGTCTCAGTTCGTAGCTTTTTGCTATACTTATTAATCTCTAATACTTCTTTAACAAGTCGTTTTTCTTCTTCTAAATACTCGACATCGATTGTTGTTGTTGCTTTATACATTACTGTATTATATAATAGAGAGATGTAGTATATAGATAGTTCTTTGTATGAAGTCTATTTTATATAATCGATGCAAGAAATCGGTTTCTTTCGCAGAAAATATGCAATGTTCTTTACACGAAGCTTTATCTACAAAAGTATCATAATGAATACTTAACTCAATAAAAGATGCCATATAAGTATAGTTAACGAATAAAAATAAAGAATAGTAAAAAGAATAAAAAAGATAACAATCAAGAATTAAGAAGAGAAGATAAACTAGAAGATGCCTAAGAAAATTAAAACCTAAAAAATGGAACTAATTATTGAAAATTAGGAAAAAAACTGGTAGAATATTTAAAAATATAACTTAAACATTGTTATACATAGCGGAAGAGTTTCACAATATATGACTGGAAAAGAATAGGGAAGAATAATAACGTTATGAAAAAGGTATCAAAAGGAAAATAACTAACCAAGATTCAAAAAATATAGCAGATATTCTCAAATGATATCAAAGAAGGAAAGAGCACGTAAATCAGTTGGGGACGGTGGCATAATGATCGCATTTGTAAACGTTTGAATATATCTTCCAAATAGACAAAAAACATATTGCAGTAGTTAAAAGAACGATCAATTATTGTATTAAAACGCATTTGTGACAAAATAAAAGTGTGATAAATCTTATCGTCAATGACCTACTAAAAATATGACACCAGAATATTAAATTAGAAGAAAAATATGTACATTTCGGACATGAAATAATTGAATGCGTGCAATGGACAGAAAGAATTATTTTACGCTGAACCATAATGCTTCAATAAGCTTAAAGCGAATCTTTCGGATTTTCTTTAAAAACTTCATTACCTACGCTATCTATAGGATATTTAGTTTATTGCAATGAATTACTTGGTTCAAGTTTTCGAGTGGCAGGATATAGGAATCACTACAATAGGTAGCACCATCTATTATGTATAAAAGTTTTTAAATTTCTAAAGTAACAGGTTGAATAAAATTATATAGGTATTTTTATATCACAATGAGAAACCTGTACAAAGGCCGATCAAATTTAAAATTTTTACTTAGTAATTTTTGTTTCAAGCAGTTGCTATTTTGAAATTTGACACATTTATTGATTACCTTGTCTATCTTATAAGTTCACCTATATTTATCCTTTACTAGGTCATAATGAGAGAAGTAGTAATGCTTTTATATTGAACGATTCGAGGTTACTTTTTGCAATTGCTCTTTTGCAGTTATTGAGTAACGTTGAAAATTGTCTTGACACGTGTAAAAACAATTTAGGTGTAATAACATATTGATGTTATAACATTCTTGTATATTTTATTTAAACTACAAAAATAAAATGCCGGGAGATATTAAAGGTATGTTTTATTAATGTAGTATACTATTTTCCTACAATCTAAAGTTTTAATCAAAAAATGATGCAATAAAGTTCTTGTTTTATACTATATTAATATTTTTATTTACACATTAATTTAGTTTAGTATTATATAGTATACTTCACATAAATATTTTAGCCATATATACTTCTGAAAAAAAGGGTTCTGATGAAAACGGCAGTGGTACTGAAGAAAAACCTTTTAAAACTATACTTCAGGCAATGCGTTCAGCAGGTGCTGAGCCATTTCCAATTATTTATGTTGATGGTAATGAAAGTGAGAATAAATTTGAGCCAGCAAGTAAGTCACAATTGAAAAAAATACAAAAAATATGGGTCAGAGAAAATTATAAGCAAATAGATAAAACAAAGAAAGAAGCAGAAGATGCTGAGAAACGACAAAAGAATCTTGAAGAAGCAACAAAGATTATTATTACAGAGGATAAGTCCTTACCTAAACCAACAAAAATAAAAATTTGTGATGGCAAGCAACATAGAGAAGAAAGAGTTGTTATTTATGGTTGGGCACATAGGATAAGAAGACAAGGAAAGGCCCTTATGTTTGTTACACTCAGAGATGGAACAGGATTTCTACAATGCGTATTATCTGATAAATTATGTCAAACTTATAATGCCATTATATTATCTACTGAATCTAGTATTAAAGTATTTGGAAGATTAATTGAAGTTCCAGAAGGAAAAACAGTGAGTAAAGTTATATTACACATATACATTTAATACAAAATAATTTATTTAATATATTATTGAAATAAGACACAAAATAAGGTTTTTAAATTAAAGAAAAATGTACATTTTGTATGTACTGCACACATCTTCAATAGCAACTCAGTATGCCATGTACATGAAATGTGCATTTAGTTTTTTTAAATTAATTTATTTTGTGAAAAAGTTTTTTATTTCAATGTTATTGGTTTTTCATAAGTGCTCAACCGATTTATAGTATTTATATTATTGAGTAAATTTGCTTTTCTGATTTTCTTCATTATTTTCCACGTTAGATGATGAATTGTCTAGAGGAGGAAGCCGTTTTTATTTTATTTTTATTTGTATTATTAAGATTGTGACATTTTATAATTATCTCTTAAGACTATAGAGCCTCTCTAGTGATTGTACAAATTAATTTAAAAAAATGTTTGATAAATAAAGTTGACATTAAATGATGAAATTTTTTTAGAAAAGGAAGCACTTATTTTTGTTTATATCATTAAGACTTGAATGATATTTTATAAGATTACAGAAGGTCTTTAGAAGATTCAGAAATGAATATTAAAAAGTATCTGATAAATGAGGCTGATAATAGATGATGTAATTTTTTTAGAAAGGGGGGTCATTTTAATTTTGTTCTTATTTATATTATTAAGATTTGTGTGATATTTTGTAATTATCTTTTAAGATTGTAAAACCTCTAAGTAATTTCAGAAATGAATTTAAAAAAAATATGCGACAAATGAAGTTGTAAATTTAGAAATGTATAAATAAAATTAAGAAAGTATTATTTAATTTAATTTAATTAAAAGTAGTTGTTGATACATAACTGAATAAATTTTTTTAAATTTAATTCTTAACAAATCTAAAATAAATGACCTTTGTAATTTTGTGCTACGGAAATAGTAATATACCACAGTTTCAGTACTAAATTCTTTCATAATTACCTAAAATTGTGTAGTTAGTTAACTGACATATTTTCTTATCTTTTACTATTTTTCTGTCAATCAAAACTAATATGTTAATATCTTAAACATCACATTGCACATTTCGCTCTTACTCTGGCAATAAATATTATAATATAATGCTACCTTAAATAAAATGCATTTTCATATCATATATAAAAAATGAATGATTATAATTTTCCAACTATGGAATGTATGCGATTATTCGAATATTAACTTGTAGGCTCCAGGAGGTCATGAACTTAATGTAGATTACTGGGAATTAATAGGTTTAGCACCACCTGGCGGTGCTGATTCATTACTCAATGAAGAAGCTTTGCCAGATGTACAAGCCGAAAATAGGCATATTATGATTCGTGGGGAGAATACATCTAAAGTCTTGCGAATCAGATCTGTTGTATTACAGGCCTTTAGGTAAAATTAGTACACTTTGAATAATTTATTATAATTAATGCATTTATGAAATTACAGAGATCATTATAGCTCAAGAGGATACTGCGAAGTTACGCCACCTAATATTGTTCAAACACAGGTGGAGGGCGGTGCCACATTATTTAAACTTGATTATTTTGGGTAAGTATAATGTCTATTACAAATATTATCTTTTAAAAGCTGATGACTGTAATTTCCTTTATTAATGTAAAGAATTTAAATGACCAGGTTTTATTTCAAAAATAAAACTTACGTTTCTTAAAAATGTCCATTTATTTTTTTAATTTTATTATGAAAATCGATATAAAAAATACCGACTCTCAACAATGAAGATGTTAGTACTAGATAATGTATCACCTTGAATAGCTTGTATATGTAAATTGTTTCAGAGAAGAAGCATATTTAACACAAAGTTCCCAGCTATACTTAGAAACATGTTTACCTTCTATGGGCGATGTTTACTGTATTGCCGAAAGTTTCAGAGCAGAACAAAGTAGAACACGTAGACATTTAGCAGAGTAGGTTACACAACTTGCAGTTATTATAGATAGTAAGATTAATTTTTTTCAGGTACACCCATATTGAAGGTGAATGTCCATTTATTACTTTTGACGATTTACTAGACCGACTGGAAGATTTAATTTGTGATGTTACTGATCGCGTATTAAAATCACCTCTAGGTGATATTGTTTATGAACTAAATCCAGATTTTAAAGCTCCCACTCGTCCATTCCTTCGGATGGACTATTCAGATGCCATTAAATACCTTAAAGAAAACAATATCACCAAAGAAGATGGAAGTTTTTATGAATTTGGTGAGGTAAATAATTTTTAGTTTCATTTGCGTTGGACAATTAAATTTTTATAACCTAAGCTAAATTTAAAAATTGTCGAAAGGGGCACTACTGTATAATTTAGCTGCTTGCATTCAATATTTTCATTAGGAAATTAGTTGACTAATATTTTATGAGAAAATATAAATAAATTTTAGGATTTGCTCCAATACAAATTTTCTTATCTGATACTACCTGCAAGTATTAGCATTACTACAGCAAATGACAAAATCATTATAAAAAATACGTGCTTGATATCGTTAAAGTAATACTTTATAATATTAGGTGCGCAACTAAGTTCTCGCTGGTTTTTTGTTGAAAATGCAACTTTATTGTGAAAAAATGTTTACAAATGAAATATTGCCCATCGCTAGCGACAACTTTTTCCTATCTTTCTGGCAGAGCTCGAGTACCGTCACGGTAGAAGTGTTCGTTTTTTGAGGATATCCACAAATCAAGCCATTTTGAGATGTCTTCATATGAGCGAAACTGCTGATTAGCCAGACAATGTGCCATCGAACGGAACAAGTAATAATCGGACCTCGCAATATCTGGGAAATATGGCGGATGGGGTAGGACCTCCCATTTAAGCGTTTCTAAGTAGGTTTTAACGGGTTTGGCAACTTGAGGCCGAGCGTTGTCATGCTGTAGAATCACTTTCTCGTGCCTCTGCTCGTAACCAATCACGGCACGTTGTTTCACTTAGAGCAGCATCTCCGTAAACTTTTTGGAGTTCTCGATGCGCTTCAGCCGCCGTTTTCTTCGAATGAAAGAAGAAAAGTAACACTTCTCGCAAATGACGATTATTTGGCACAAAATCAGACATTTTCACACAACCAGAAGTATATGACGCAAAAACAAAATCACCAATGTGTCAAAGCGGTTTGTTTACCATATGTCTAAGCTTGGTTCATGACCTTTTGGTTATGTCACAATCGACCAGCACTTACTACTGCAGCCATCTCTTGAAAGACAGCGCGAACTTAGTTGCGCACCTAATATTTACAGAAGCCACTGTGTTGAATTAATTATCCTTAAATATTTATCAAGATGGGTCGGATAAATTTTAAAAAAATAAAATATTTATTGCTACTGAATTAAAGTTTTACAATATCTATTAATACTACCTTTAAAATTAATTGTTTCAGGATATACCAGAAATGCCGGAAAGGAAAATGACGGATCAAATTAACAAGCCAATTATGCTATGTCGTTTTCCAGCACACATAAAATCATTTTATATGTCAAAATGTCCAGAAGATAAAACATTAACGGAAAGCGTTGACGTATTGCTTCCTAATGTAGGAGAAATTGTCGGGGGTTCCATGAGGATTCATGATTTGGAAGAATTACTCGAAGCGTAAGTAATGACGAAACTTGCGGAAGTTCGTACCTATTTTATCAATTATTTGCTTATTGCATAATCAATTTAATTGAGGTAATATTTAAAAATTATTATTGATTAAATAGGCGGAAATTTGTAATGTGACTCCAAGAGGTTATGATATCTTATTATAAATTAAATTTGTTAATTAAATATATTTTGTTGCAGGTATAAAACTGTTGAAATTGATCCTAAACCTTACTTTTGGTATACTGATCAAAGAAAATATGGAACATGCCCTCATGGTGGTTATGGATTAGGTTTAGAAAGATTTGTATGTTGGCTATTGAATCGTTATCACATACGTGAAGTTTGTCTATATCCCAGATATTTACACCACTGTAAACCTTAAAAAAAATTTTAAAATAACGTACTAAGGGCATTTGAAAACTTAAATTATTAATATTTAATTTTTGAAATTTTGATATAATGTATCAAAGAACAATTCTGCTTTATAAATATTTTTAAAAATTAATTTAAAATAAACTGCTATTCCAATTTATGTTGTATTTTATACAGTGTGAGCAACAATGAGTGACCTGATCCTACACTTGTTTCCATACATATCACCTCAATATTTACTTCCTCTTAAAAGTGAAATTAGACAGTGTCCCACGCAATTCTAATAATTATAATGAAAATATGCTAGCTACTATGTAAACAACAAATACTACTGTGAAAACGGCATTTTCGCTGCGTATATGTGAACTGAAGACTTTAAAAAGACTGATGAAGGCTAGCATATATGTAAGTACAAATAATGGATATTAATCACAAAACAAGTTCTGTACACTGCACGTCAATGACATAAACATAGAGTAGGAAAACTCACTAGAAATTACTAAACTGCTAACTTCCGATAGGAAAAAGGAAGTAAGTACTGATATGGGGCGTGCGGAAAGTAGTAAAAGATCAGGTCAATCGTTGTTGCTCACTCGTTTCATGCCTTTCAATTTTAGTATAGAGTTTAGTTGATATGGAGAGATTTCCCAAATACTTACAGTATTTGTCATTCCGAACCATACTGTTGGTGTTACAGTGGACTTTTAAAGATGTATGTAGTAAGAACTCTTCTATACTTATACAATATGTTCTATATATATATACTAAAATACAAAATTGACAAAGACACAATGTCTATAAGAAGCTTTATGAATTTACCACAACTGAGGCACTAGTTAAAAAATTGATTACTACAGTGAAAAATGATGGATTGCAGATGGTCTGGAATTGGATGGTTGCAAATGATGCCCAGAACTTAATGTTTATTTATGGAAAAATGGATAAAATATTTTATCTTAATATACTAAAGAAAAATCTTAGAGATGGTGTTGCCAAATTAAGAGTTCTAAATATTTCATTTTTATGGTGAGAATGATTCGAAACACACATAACAAGTTGCATATAAATGATTGTTATATAACATTTCTAAAGTTCTATAAACCCCAGCACACCATCCTCATAAGAATGTTATTGAAAATTTATGCAATTTGTTGCATAGTAAAACAAGAAATCATTGGATACCTAATACATAAACTACTTGAACAAAATTTTGCAGGTGGAGTGCCATCAAATTTCGCTGATTATATTCGATTATATAAAAGTTGAATCAATACCCAAATGACTAAAAGCTGTATTAAATAATGAGGGATATCATACAAAATATTAATATATTAAGTAGTATGGTAAATTAAGCAAAATAGTTTTATGAATTAAGGTGTACGAATCTTGTTGTAATCATAGTTTTTAGCTACCTATAATTAGTTATTTAATAATAGATCTGTTTATGTATAAATTTTAATTAGGATCGAAATTATGTTAGATTCTAAAAAATATTTTGCGTAATGTAAATTAATTTTTTTGCTATTAAAGAATCTTATGTGGTCTTTAATTCTAGTGTTGAAAAAAAGGCCTGTTTGGCCTACATAGAATTTTTAACAAGTTTCACAGTTCAACCCATTGATCTTTTCCTGTTTTTCCTTTGTTATTTTTTATGGTCTTATCTACATTATTTATTTTAAAGGAAATGTAAGTTTTTCAACATATTACTGATTTTTTTTTATGTAGGACACTATAAGTCATAACCTATACTTTCTGTTCTGTGTATTGAGTAGGAAACATTAGACTTACAGCCTGTTTCGTTTTTTCCTAACATGTCGACTATTATAGATCGAAACTGTTGTTGGTTTTATTAAATTTAAAACCATTTGGTAGTCTTTTGTGTTATAGGGCATGATTATAAATCTATGTATCATGCTATGGAACGCTACTAGTTTGATTTGTTATTGATAATATAATTCGTGTGGGTTTATGACAAATCAAAAATTTATGTTTTTGTTGTCTTATTGTTACCAGATCTAGATTTATTTCAATTTCTATAGCGAAGCTTTCTAATTGCCCATTTGTGCTTATAAAGCAGGCTATTATGTCATCTACATATCTGTATCAGTATTTTATGAAATTTTGGCTATTTATATTTATTCATTCTTTTAAAATGGGCTTTAATGGATTTCCTATAGCTAAACCTCTTAAGGTAGTATGTAATTTATTATTAAAGGAAAAATAATTGTGACAAAAAAGTTGAAAGAGATTCCATCATTTTAGATATTATCAGGTTTTACTTCTGTGAAATGAAAAGGTTTTCAACTATGCTTATAGTTAATTATTTATATTTAACTATTTAATTAAAAGATGCACTAGTAGACATATTTGTGACATTGAAAGAAAGTTGTGCGTGACCTGGAATATGCATGTCTTTAATTTTTAACAGAGTCTAATTAGTTTACGATGGTGTACCTTGCTACTACATCTTTATTATATACATTTTTCAAAAATCCTCTTCTAAGAGCAGCTGTATGTATATATATAGTGTGAGGTTTGATTTTTAACAATAAATTACACTTTTCACTTTCTTATTTGTCAATATAATTACTATGAGTTTTTGCCGTTCATACCAAAAATTATTAATGCTTCAGACTCTTCATTGACTGCAGCTATTTTGTCACAGTGGTACATTTATTATCAATTTTATATATATATATATATTTAATATATACCTCTGTGACACAATAGTTGCAGACAATGAAGAATCTGAAGCATTAATAATTTTTGGTATGAACGGCGAAAACTCATAATTATATTGACCAATAAGTAATTTGTTTTAATCCAAGGAGTAACAAAAATGATATTTTATATACAATTTTAATCTGTAGTTTGTAATGCACCTATACACATATCTAGTTTCTCTAGAAAAACATAAATTTCTTTCAACGGTGTACCCAGAGACAACTGAAATACCATAAAAGGAACTGAGCAATTTATCCCATGTGTTTTCCAAGCTTAAAGCATAATACTGTAATAATTACACTGAAATTAATTATTATACGTACCTTCAAATTCAACATTATTTAATACCTTTTTTTCATAACATTTTACAAAATCAATTTTAATTTCAGACTGATGAGTTTTTGTCAATTCTTCAATTGCAGATAAATTTACATTAGATGAAAACGTTAGTGCTGAAAAAAAATGTATGAGTTATTTCAATATACCTACATACTTTTATTTACCAATTGATTGATCATTATATGAGATTAAACCAATGATGCTTTTATATTTCTCTGCAAGTTTTGATAGTTCCTTATTAAATTGCTGAAAGTTAGCTTCGTAATTATCTAAGAGCTGATTATAACCTTCTTTACCTAATGATAACAATGTTACACAAATATCAATAACCGAGCTGCTAGATGCGCGCCCTAAAAATAATTGGGCTTTATAAATTATAGTTGTAACCACCATTTGTATTGACCTGGGTATATTTTAGCAACTCTTTCTATAGCACTTATGTTACTGGAAGTTATTAATGTTGATCCCACTGGTACTGTAAAATTCTCACCAGCATTTTGCAGCACTAAATCGACATTACCACTTCTGTTTTTATAATCAAAAAATTTATTACAAATATGCATAACAACTTTCCTTAGTTTATATGACTGACTCTTCAAGTGAGTCATTGGAAAAGGAATGCTAATATATTTTACATTTTAATATATTATTTATGGATACATATCAATATTTTTGATAATTTCTTTAATTAGTCATAATGTTTTTATTTAAGCAAATCATAAATTAAAATATACTTTGTTATATTATGCTTAAAAAATATGACTTACTCTTGTGCTTTTTTTATATTATTCATTATATTTTTATTCTGCAACCCACAGTCATTAAGAATAATATGAGGTATTTCATATTTACTAGAGACTTCTGATATTTTGTCAATATTATCTGCTTTTCGTGGATATGAACAAGATACTGTTGAAATAATGCAGTTTATATTGTCTTGTTTAATTTGTTGTATTTTATCTAATAAGATATCTATACCATCATTAGACTTCATTATTACAGGCACAAAACCTACAAAAATAATGGATTAGATAATGGGTAGGAATATATCCTATTGAAAAAAAATATTGTTTAACGTAAGAGCTTTAAAAATAGTTATATTATGTACAAGCTTATAATTATGGATACTTCTAAAATTTTGCAAGTGATAATTAAATATGTTCTCAAAAAAATACAGTGATATTTTCTTTAAATTTTACCATATTATTTTTGAAGTTCTTGTATTATCTTTTACAGGTATGTACTTTTCCAAATACATACATTTAAATGTATATACCTCCATTTAATATTGCATTAAAAATAACTTCATTATCTTCACGAAACCAAATCACATATTGTGATGACTTTCTTAATATGCGATATGTGGATAAGCATAATGTCAAAGTTATTCCTACGGGAATTGGAATCAATAGGCATTTCAAGTCAAGATCTACAATTAAAGTCTATTTCAATTAATAAAGCTATCAAATTATTTTTTAACATACTGTATATGCTCATTAAATCATTCAGCAATTCATTTGTTAATTTATACAAGATGCTTGATCCTGCTGCTTTTGGTTGTGGTTCATTCAAGTCTCCTGATCGTCCTATGCCATGAGTGAAATAAAAGTTTCTTTTAGCTACTAAATCTGCAACTAAAAATATGTAGATATAAAAAAATAATGATAGAACTAATAATGACCAGAAAAACATCGACCTTCCCGCTCACCAATACTTGCTTTACTAATAAAATTATTGCTATCCATAGATGATAAATAAGACAATAAATATTCTATAGTTGTTCTGTCCCAACCATTTTCAGGAATTTTTTTCTAAAATCATTGAGAATTAAATTTAAGAAACAAATTTTGGAGTCTATTATTATACTTTTTCTATAAGTTCTTTTATTAAGTCCATTATTACTATGAACTAAGCTTATTTATTAATAGGCTTGATATCTGTATATTGTTTGTCATACGAAAAATTATAAATCTTGGTCGGATTAATAAGCCAAAGACGTTCTGAACATTTTCGGTTCTTTTTGCCGTCTTTAACAGGATTACCATATCATAATTTTCATTAATATAATTACTATATGTTGAATAGGTATAAACTTAAAATTAATCTGTAAACTGTTATTGCACAATTTTTGTTGACAATTACATGAAATATCAAATTCATTGTACCTGTAGATAACTAAAACAAAATTCAGTTATATTTTTGTTTGTTAACATAGAAGTAAATAAATAAAAACGTATAGGACAGGTGTAGAATGTGTGATCATATAAGAAAAAATAGTTTTTTCAATGTATTATAGTTTTTAATTCAAATAACTCACCTCTTTATAGAAATCTGTTAATTAATGTGCTGTGTAAACAAAATTTTATCAGTTTGGTAGGGATCTTATTTGTAATTTGACTCTTGCCAGATAGATGTCCATAATATGTACACATAAATCTAAATTAATAATATATTGCTGGATTTTTATTTATTAAAGATATGTACACACCCAATAATTACGATATCAGGAACTTTCGTTAATTTCCAATTTATTAAAATAATATTAAAAAAAAAGTTATACAAAATATTATATGCTATTTATCTTTTATAATTTCGCAAAATATTAAATGTTATTTAAATAACTATGAAACCTAATGTCGTATATAATGGGAGTAGGTTTAGTTCTGGTTTTTGAATAAAATTAGGGAGAATTAAATAGTTTAAGAAAATACAATATATCTAATTTCATAAATAATTATTTTTATAGTTTGATATAATTTTTTAATTAAAAAAATTTACTTATTACTTAAAATAGTGTGTAAACTAGATTAGCTTGAAATAAAATCATGTTCTACATCTTAAAAGTCAAGTTAATATGTTTTTAAAATTATTTGCTATTATAAACTGATTTGATATTTGATGTAATAGGTTGTGTATAAATTATAAATAAAGCAAATTTAAAATTGTTAAAGCACATATTGAAAAACTAATAAGAACGCGTAAATGCACGTAAAGCTCCATTAATTTGTGGAATTTGTTGAAGTCTTATTGATATTGACAAAATAAGAATTGTAAAAAATTGTATAATTCAAATTTATGTTGCTTATTTTCTTCAAGTAATGTGTAATTTTTTAATTCAAAATTATTAATTCTGCTGGTTGTTGTTAAACATAATTCTTAAAAATTTACTTGAAATGCAATATCTTTTGCTGTTTTAAATATATTTTCTTTTAAGTAATTTAATAAAATATAATCTTGTTACTGTTTTGACATTCCTCGATTTTAAGGCATTCGAATTCTTTAATATTTTCTTTAGACTGTTTCGTTTTTTCTTTCGATAAGAGATGGCGCTATTAGGTTAGTCGTTTTATTTTTCTAAAAATTATACTTCTTTTTTATGAACACGTGTGAGATTTTATCATTTTATAATTTCCCATTCGTATACCATATGTATTTACAGGTGTGCAAAGTTGGCGTGTCACAGTATATTTTTACAATGGAAAAATTGAATATCTGCAGTGACAAAATTCTTATTTTATTTTTTATTATTTGGAAGATCGCCGATTAACTCAGAGAGATTCAATGGATGCCTTAGGCATCTCTTTAGGCAGTGTGAACAATATTTTGGTTGAAGTTTTGATTTTCAGAGAGTTGTGTGCAAAATGGGTGCCGCATTCGTTAACAATAGAACAAAAACACATTCGAATACGACTTTCTCAGCAACATTGAAACGCTTTAGAGAGAATAAAAATGATTTTGTGGGTCGTTTCATCACTATAGATGAGACTTGGGTCTACCACCATGATTATCACTCAAAGCAAGAGGCTAAGCAATATTGTGAACCCGGTACTTCGACTTCGAGGCGAGTTAGGATCCAAAAATCTGCCAAGAAGGTGATATCATCAGTTTTTTTTTTGGGATGCAAACGTATTATTAATAAACGTATTACCTTCAAACTGGTGAAACAGTAAACTCAGATTATTATTGTAACCTTTTGGATCAGCTGGATGTAAAAATTCGTGAGAAAAGACCTTGTTTACAGAAGAAGTAAATCATTTTTCATTAAAATAACGCACCCTCTCACTCAGCTCAAACGCTCATCACACAAATCAGTGAATTAAAGTACGAATTGTGGCAACATCCACACTTTCGTCAGATTTAGCTTCCTTTTTCTTCTGGCTGTTCTCACATCTCAAAAAGTTCTTGCGTGGAAAACGATTTTTATCGAACGAAAAAGTAATAGCAGCCGTGTAAGTGTATTTCGACAGTCTTCCGGATTCTCACTTCAGAGATGGAATTCATAAATTAGAAGATAACTGGAACAAGTGTATTTAAGTTCAGGGAGTTTATATTCAATAATAATATGTGTATGTATCTGCTTCTGGGCTGTACTGAAACTGTGCAGCTTCAGTGCAGTAGTTGAGCCCTGGAGATGTCCCATACAAATGGGTACGAAACATCAATAGATATACAAGTGACGCGGTTCCAGCCCGGAAGCCCATAAGCAGATAGCATGGACCACGACCACGGAAGTTTACGTACCAGATATGTGTATGTATTTCGAACCATATAATCGTGTTTTTCTTATCGAACGACAAAACTTATCGAAAAACCTGGTATATTTATTTGTATTAACAATACTTTCTTCATCTAAATTTGATAATATTAATACTTTATCACTTTCTGTTAATTTTAACATTCTGACGTAAACTGAGTGTTGAATTAGAAATATGATAAAAAGTCAGCTTAATATTGATAACAATGGGTGTGCCGGATTTTATTGTAATTTATTACTGGCGGTTTTAGGGGGAGGGGGGATTACCGGAGCCTCATGCAGCAACCCGGAATGGGATAAAAGGAGCGTAAGTACTATTATTATATACAGGAGTACTTTACATTTTACGTACTTTGCACAAAGTGTAAGGGCTTTGTGAAGTGTCGCAAATATCTGCCGTCCGAGTATCGCTACTGTTAAGACTGCCACTGGTATTTATTAATAATTTAAAGGCCAACTATAAATTCAAGAAGACAACAGCCATACACTATGTTTGCTACGAATTGTAACAGATTTCTTAAATAAAATTAGAAAATATTAATGTAATGGTAGGTAATATTAAGCAGATTACATTTTTTATTAAACATTTAATAAGAACCGATTGGTCGTATGTCCGTTCAAATTTTACCCACTTGCTTAAACAGGAAATTCATTGAGTCGCCTAGAATATAATTTCTTTTTAATAACAACTGATATGTTACTCTGGAAGGTTGTTCATGCATATAACATCTTATTATTTATTATTAATTTATGAATTACATTATAATTACTACTGTATTATGAAGCATATACTAGTAATAAATATTAAAGCATCAACATCTTGAGAGAGAAATTGATAGATAACATATATTATATTCGAAATAAAATTTTTACTGAAACGAAAATTTATGTAGTAAACGTTCATATTTATATTCATCTTCAATTACAAATTAAAATTAATGCAGAGGTTGACTTCATTGACAAACGTGCGTAAATTGTGAACTGAAAAAGATACAACCTTATAATGAGTCTTTACATAAAGGAAATTAAAAACGGAACTGAGGTAATGGTTAATCGTTACCATATGTCGGCACAATAGATCGTAATCGGGTTTGCGCTTTTGTAATATGGTGAGCTTTAAAAAATCCACCACAAAATTAGGGGTAGTAAAAAATCGTTCCGCAATAATAACGGATTAATATTTTCGAAATTTAACAATATTACGTGACTGTGCGCTTTTTAAGTGCCTTCTAGTTACTAAAGTAAGACAAAAAATACTATTAAAATAAAGTATTTTAGTTCTGGAAGAAACATTATAATGATAGTCAAGTTTTTATTAGTGAATACGTTTGTATGTATTCACCTATTTTTATAGCGTTACATACTTAATTAGTAAACAAATTTTAATTACTAGGTGTATCGGAAAGTCATTACAGATGTCGGTAGGCTTAAGTATACAATGTTATGATTTGACACAATGTTATTTTATTGTACTGACATCAAGCTTCAAAGCCATATATTTGATCAATAAGGTTGATATATAACCCCTTTCCACATTAACTTTGTAAATTCTGTATACGCATTTCGATAACCAAGTTGTCATCATCAGCAGATAATTTCAAGGTGTCGCACCTGGTAAAACACGGCGAAAAACAACCGCACGAAAATAAAACTCCGTACGCGATCCACAACCAAGATGTACACTGAGTGTACATCTTGGTTTTGAACGGTGTGGATCGCGTACGGAGTTTGATTTTCGTGCGGTTGTTTTTCGCCGTGTTTTACCAGGTGCGACACTTTGAAATTATCTGCTGATGATGACAACTTGGTTGTCGAAATGCGTATACAGAATTTACAAAGTTAATGTGGAAAGGGGTTATATATCAACCTTATCGATCAAGTCAATCAACCACAGGCTCCATCAAATTCAACTAAAGCCATATATGTTATATTTTACGAAAGTAACACTGTCATAGATTTATACTTATTTGAAAATGTTGAGTTTCGTGACTGGAAAAGTGCATTTGCAGTACGCATTACTTTTCTTACTTACTCAAAAGAAAAAGGCCGCCGAGATTCATTGTTAGCTGGTAGAAACTTACGGTGAGCATGCTCCAACCGTAAAAACAAGTGAGGCATAGTTTCGACAATTCAAAAGCGATGATCTCGATGTACAAGACAAAGAACATTCTGGTAGACCAACAAAGAAGATGCAAAACTGCAGGAGTTACTGGATGAAGACCTAACCTAAACTCAAAAATAATTAACAGAACCGTTAAATGAAACGATTAGTGAAAGATTACGAGAAATAGGAAAAATTCAAAAGATGGGAAAATAGGTGCCACAGCAATTGAATAACAGGCAAAT
This sequence comes from Dermolepida albohirtum, assembly GCA_031893035.1. NCBI lineage: Eukaryota > Metazoa > Arthropoda > Insecta > Coleoptera > Scarabaeidae > Dermolepida > Dermolepida albohirtum. Next base: position 95,174 of record JAVIWB010000020.1, on the reverse strand, counting down.
GGAAAATCGAAAAATCGTCTGTGAAATGCTGATTCAAAGGTATGATCGGAAGTCATTTCTGTATCGAATAGTGACGGGTGATGAAAAAGAGATTTATTTCGAAAACTGTAAGCGCAATAAATTATAGTTATCATCTGGCGAAGCTGGCCCATCGACTCCAAATTGTTTTGGTTGCAAGGCAAAGCTCTGTGTTTAGTGGGACCAGAGTGGCGTGGTGTATTATCAACTGGTGAAACCTGGTGAAACAGTTAATACTGATCGCTACCGTCAACAAATTATGAATTTAAACTATGCATTGATAGAAAAACCTCCAGAATGGGCCCGAAGACACGGTAAAGTGATTTTACAGCATGATAACATGCCGTCTCATACGGCAAAATCGGTTAAGGAAGCGATAAAGACACTTGTATGGGACATAATATCGCACCCACCGTACTCTGCAGACCTTGCCCCGTCCGACTATCATCTTTTCGCATCAATGGGACACTCGCTTGCAAAGCAGCACTTCGCCAATTTCGAAGTAGTTAGAAAATGGCTCGATGAATGGTTTTGCTCAAAGGACAAACAGTTTTTTTGGGATGGCATCCATAAATTGCCTGAAAGATGGGCAAGATGTAGAGAATTAAATGGCCGATACGTTGAATAAATAAATTTTTCCGTTTTCTTGAAAATTATGTAGTTTTTTACAACAAATCTGGTAATGACTTTCTGGTACACCTGGTAGATACTTTATGACAGATCTTTCAATATTCTTCTTGTAATTATTATGCCTTTCGTTAATTTAAAAGTTGAATTTCAAAATTTTATCATATATAAAGCTAATTGATTGGGGATCATGGTGGAGACCTAAGTCTTATCCGTAGTGATGAAACGAGCATAACATCGTTTTTAATTCTTGCTAATGTTGCTGAGAAAATCACATTCGAATGTGTTTTTCGCGAATACGGTGGTTGGCGAAAAAACTCACGAAGAATTAATGCAGTATGCGACGGTGCATTATCGTGGTGCAAAAACCAAGAGTTGTCGGCCCATAATTCTGGCTTCTTTTTACGAATAGGATTGCGCAAACGACGCATAACACTCAAATAGTATTCTTTGTTGACAGTTTGGCCGGTCGGAAGGAATTCGGAGTGCACCACACCTCGATAATCGAAGAAAACTGTCAACATAACCTTGATTTTTGACTTGCTTTGACGTGGGTTTTTGGGCTTCGGCTCACCTTTGATACGATATTCGGCCGATTGATCGTCTGTTCCCGGGTCATAAGCGTAGATACAAGTCTCATCTCCAGTTATGATGCCTTTCATTTTGTCTTGATAGTCGGAAACCATTGCTTCACAGACGTCAACGCGACGCTGTTTTTCGAAAAAATTGAGTGATTTTGGAACAAATCGTGCTTTCACTTTTCTTAGGCCCAAATGATCTTTCAAAATGGTTTTCACTGATCCTTCCGATATTACAACGATGCCAGTAAGGTCTCTGACTGTTAATCGTCAATTCTCAAGCACCAATTCCTTGATTCTATTGACGTGTGAATCATCAGTTGATGTTGATGGCCGTCCTGGAAGTGGTTTGTCATCAATGCGTTCTCGACCCTCTTTGAATAATTTGTACCAATCAAAAACACTTGCTCGCGACAAACAATTATCACCGAAGGCCTTTTGCAACATTCTGAACGTTTCGGCACCAGAAAATTTGATTCCGTACACAAAATTTAATGGAACTTCTTTGTTGAATAATTTTCACTCATTGTAAAAATCGCCGAATGCACTTTTTGTACTTCAGAAAGACAAGCGCATACTAAACACTAATGATTATTTTAATGTGACATTTGGCACAGATGTCACTGACAGTCATACCAACATAGAAAAGAAATATTTCGACGAATGGGTTTTCGCGCGAAATTTAAATTAAAAAGGCTTACTATTTTTTGCCCACAGTAGTATATAATTTATTTTCAGCATACTAAAAATCATTTACTTCATTTCGATATAAAAGTAATTTGTCTAACTTGTTCTTTAACGCGTAATGTGAATGTTTGTACTCATTTTTTCATAAGATCTAATCTAGTCTAATTTAGACTGATGCGTATACGAGAATTACGCGTAGACAAAACTATTTAATGTGCACCTTTTATCAAATTTCGTTTTTATAACGTTTCTATAGCCTAAGGGTGTTTAGCTCTCCAGTAAACTTTCTTAACCAATGCTTTTAAATCTCTTAAAGATAATAAATAATAAAATTCTAATAAAATTAAAATAAGGCCATCGTTAATAATGAAAAAATTGTACAAATTGGACCTAATTTAATTACGTTGCGCGTGAAATAATTCCGTATGAAAATGATACTTTTTTCACAAAACACAAGTTCCGAAACTCATCGCCCGAGGAATACCGATGGAATTCTTAAATGAACGTAAGCAATGTAGTCTACTAGAGAACTTCAGGCGATATATTGCGTGCCATTTTTTTGTGTATAGGTTTGGTCTGCATGTGTGTTTATTTGTAAGTGTATAAGTTTGAAAGAGAAACCGCCCTCAGAGAAGTATAAATTGTTCATTTCTGAAAAAAATACGGTATTTTAATAAATGTAAATAATACATAATATTTGTTCGGTTGATTTGGTAGGTTCGTTATTTTTGCGGCGAAAATGACAATCGTATATTTCTTCAACCAAAAATATTACACATTACCGACACGCTAGATGCCTAAATATAAAAGAAAGTGGAAAAATTTTCTGGTATCTCAAATTTTTGTCAGATACTGGAGATCACGAAAAGTTTCAATAATTTTTTTTAATGAAGGAACAATTTTTTTAGTAAACATACAGTCAGAAACATTATTTTAGTTAACACTGCACAAAATGCAAAGATGTTTACCTGAATTAAATTTTGTTTATTTATTTTAGATTTGCGACCAGATTCTATTTTATGTATATATATATTTACATACTCGTTTTTTTAGTTCGTGAAGCGCTATAGTTTTTGCATTCGTTTATCATTATTAAGCAATAAAATGGGGCTTGTACATTGACTACGGCAATCTAGATTCTTCAAATAATGAATTTTTATGCTCATACTTAAAGAATCAACAAAAAATATAGCGTCTTATTATAAGTATGAAGAAAAAAATAGTATGTGTCTGATATTTATGTATTTATGAAAAGTGATTCATGTTTCGAATAGAAAACAAAATATTGGATAAATTAAAATTTTATTGCTATCAATAGAAGTACAAACTGAGCATTTAGATATGGAAAATATCAGCCAAATTCCCTTCATAACTCCACTGAGATGACACTAGTCTTTTATTGAAATTTTTATAATGCTTTCACATAACTGCAAGTCTGATGTCCTTTAAGTCTGAAAGCGTAGAAAGTTTATTGCCGCAAACTTTTTTCTTCAGATAGACTTTTATATTATGTTGCATAAAAATATGCAGTTGGACAGACGACGCGAAACTTTTACTCCTTGAGTGGAAGCGTTTTCCATTTAAATATCTTTGTTCTTTCGACTGAATTTTTTCTTAAACAATCCTCTCCATAGGCAATAAGTTGCAATGGTAAATCTAGCAGAGGCATGGGTCAGTTGATATATTTAGGTCGTATAGTATGATGGGGCACGATAATACCAGTCGATACAAATAGCCCTTTAGCGAAGAAATCTAGGAAGTTTGGAGGATTCACGAAAGTTGCATTGCAGCGATGACCGAGCTTAAATTTACTGCAGTCCGCCGGCCTGACGTTTGTGCTTTAACTTGAATTGTTTATGCGAAGGTGATCCATAATTTGCGATCAATCGGAGAATCAATCCTTGATTAAATTAAGTGTAAGCGTAAATGATAGATACTTACAGCAACGCATGTCCTGTAAGTGCATAAGAGCACGACAGAATGTCGTTTCCTGACGAAAATATTTATTTGCAAATAAGCAAAATAAACACCTCTTATTGACAAATATATGTACATATGTAAATATAGCGGCACAAGCAGATTTCTGCTAAGGTGTGATATATATGGTGTTGTAATCTATTACGCTGACAGTAAGGTAAATATATATATATATATATATATAGTCTATACCATTAGTTTATTTTCGGTTTTTTCTAGATATTTTTATTTTATTTTAACAAATGTAATAAAGGCTCACGCAGCTTTTATTTAGAAATACAAGCATTCCTTTCGAAAAGATTAATATAGAAATTTATCACATACGAATAAAAGAATTGCTCTTAGGAAATTAATCTTCTGATCCAATCAGCGCATCAGTTATTCATAACAGAATAACGTAACAATGATGATTTCATTATCTAATAGATTTTTAAGCTAATTTATCTGTCTCTCTCTATGATATATTACTTAAAGTCCTGAATTATACTCCTGTACGGTATACATACACTGCCACATAAGTATGCATGTTTTCGAAAAATAGATAACATATTTTAGCTAATCTTAATAAAATAATAGAATATTGTAAATATAGGGTGTTTTTTTAAGAGATGATTAATTTTTGGAAACAAAAATTCAGTCAGAGTGGCTTGATAGCGCTCGCCATTCACTGTAACGGCAGCTCTTTACTTATTTCGAAAGAAATAAGGGCCGATGATGCCGCCAGCGTGTAAACCGCACCAAACAATCAATTTTGATGGATGTAATAGTGAATCGTTAAAGGCTTGAGTATTGTCTTCGCTCCAAATACGGCAATTTTGCTTATTGACGTAGCCATTTAACCAGAAATGAGCTTCATCACTAAACACAATTCTTCGATAAAAATGCTCATCTTCGGCCAGTTTCAAATGAGCCCAATCAGCGAAAATGCGACATAAACGATGGTCGTTTGGCTTCAATTCTTGCAAGAGCTGTATTTTATAGGCACGTAAGCCAAGATAAGGATCTTGGCTTACGTAATTTTACGTAAGGACGTAAAATTTTCCACGTAGTCGAAGGATAAAGGCCAACAAGTTGAGAACGACGACGAATCGAGATTTCGGCGTCTTCTTCAATACTTCGCGCTACAGCCGCAATACTTTCTTCGGTACGCACATTTCTTTGTCTTATTGATGGTTTTGAATCGAGAAGAGTAAAACTTCACGAATTGTTTCCTCACTAGGCCGATTATATTGACCGTAAAATGGACGAAGTGCTCTATGAAATTTGGAAGCATTGTTCTGGCGTTAAACGATTCATGATGACTTGTCAAACCTTACTGAACAGAAATGTCAACACAGTTTGACATTATCAGCTGTCAAACCATAGTTATCGATATCGATAGTTCTCATGCAGCTTAAAAACATCCATTATATCCATAGACGTCGATATAAAATCAATAACATTAGATTGTTTTAAATAACAGTGGAGGACTAAAGCATCTAAAAAGAAAGAGTTTGTGGTTACCAAAATTTTCTATTTCTATTGCTTTAAAATATAAATTATTTTTATACTTACTGGTTGTCTCAGACATACTTAATCGATTGGTTTAGGTTTCATTTTATAATAATTATGTTGTGCAGATTTTATATTTATATTCTAAATAATTATAAAAATACTTATTATTTGTCTCAAACTCTTTGAAAAAGATTTTCAATAATATTCTTTTCTTCTAATATTCTTTAGTTAAAGAATCTTTTTCGGTATTTATTTGGTATTTCGGTTTTTATGTCGTGAATTATATAACACCACACGCAAAGCAACGATACCAACACTTCCTGTCTGATATATTTTTAATGTTGTGTAGTATAAAACCGTGCGACCGCCAATTACGTGATTTTCTTCTGACATTTTTTCACCTTATTTTTAAGGAAAGACGATATAGGATAACCCGTTGATTTTCTGGTATTAATGGTGGAACGCGACTAGCAAAATTTGATACACATAAATTTCCTGTTTTTTCACTGTGTCCAACCATTTCTTTCAGCGCCATTAACTTTTAATTTAAACGGTTTGTAACAAGACTAAGTGGGAACAAATGATAGTGGTGAAGTTCTAGGTGTGATTTGATTCTTGTTATCTGGACGTTTCCTCGTTTTAGTGAGATGAAGAAAAAATGCTAAAGAAGACCGACCGGTCGGTTTTTGTTACGGCTTTCTTGATTACGGTTGTAACTTCTATGTTTCGAATATTGTTTGGCGGAGTCGGAGTTCGCATATTGTACGAATGGTAGGTTTCTTTATTTTGGAGTCGCAATTGATTCAACTGTTACGGTTTGATTTCAATTTCCGTTTTAAAAGGGCCGATTGTCAATAGGTGTGCACTTTAAGTGCAGTTTATTTTATTAATGTGTATTCTGAGAGTGCTTTTTTAAATTAAATCGTATTTTTATTAATTTATGATACTTTTAAGGATTGATAGGTCTTTTTTAAACAATGGATTACATCATATTATTATTACATTATATTAACAATATATGCATTTTCTCTTTTAAAATAAAATTGTTTCTTACTAGATAATTCTCAGTACTAATAAAATGTATTACTTTCTTTATTTTTTTATATGGATATTATTAAACTTTAGAAAAAGTTTACTTATCTTGGCGATTCTCGTTCAACGTTGCGTGTTATACCTAGTTCATTAGATTTTTACTATATATTAATTAGTGAATTGTTGTTTAATATGCTAACGAAGCTTCTAAAACTATTACTTAATTACTATTTAGTTCATCAGACATTAGAAAAAATGTGTTTGTTTCCATTTATAACTGATATCGATACTTTACTTCATATGCAGATTACTTATATGTATGTAGGTTGTTTTAAAAGTTTTACAGTTCAGTTACTTCCCGTAAGGTGGCGCTGTCGGAAATACGTTTGATAGTATATAATGTTGTCTCTAAGTAATTTTTAAAATAAAGTGAGTTTTGTGAAAAATTGAATTAAGGCGTGAAGTTTTCGAGTCACGACTTACTATGATTTTAAAGACGACAAGAGTATTTGCAAAAAATAAACGATTGTTTGGCGATGAAGCACCGTCCTTGGCGACTGTTAAGCGGTGGTTCAAAGAGTTCCAGAGTGGACGCGTTTTGCTCAAAGATGAGCATCGCGAGGAACGGCTTGCTACTGCAATCACTCCAGAAAACATCGATGCCGTGTATAACATGATAAATACAAAAAACTACTGCACATACAGAGATATTCGCGTATCATTGGGCACAGGTATGACTCAAATCAGAACTATTCTACATGATTATCTTGCCATCAGAAAGCTTTGCGCTCGATGGATACTATGCAATTTAACGTCCGAAAAAAAGGTGCATATGGATTGAAACAAAGAAATACTTAAAAAATTCAACCGAAGTCGAGCAAAATCAGTGTACGACATCGTTACAGATGACAACAGTTGGATATACTGTTCCGAGCCAGAAAGCAAGTTACAATCACCTCAATGGGTCTTCAAAGGCGAAGAGAAGCCCACGAAAGTGAAACGCGGACGAAGCTCTGGCGAGAAAATGATGACTTGTTGTCTAGGACGCACTGGTCAGCTTGCTACTGTACCATTAGAGAATGATCGCACAGTCAATGCTGAATGGTATACAACCATTTGTTTGCAAACTGTGTTCCAAAAAGTGCACGTGAAACGTCCAAGAGGATGAATCATTCTGCATTAAGACAATGCACCATTACACAAAGCATGAGAGTCTTTAGCTACTTCGTGAACGGAATTAATGATTCATCCGCCTTATAGTTCCGATCTGGCATCTTGTTACTTCTTTTTATTCCCATACGTAAGAGACAAAATGCATGGATTGAAATTTAATACCCCGGAAGCGATTGGAGGAGCCTAATAAAAACTTTTTATATGACGTGACTGAAGAATAATGGGTCCAATGTTTTGAAAACTGGTTTCACCGAATGCAGAAGTGCATATATCATTTAAAAGTTTAGGAACATATAGATCATTCGTTCCTGTACGACTTGTATTTGCCTACGAAATCTCGTTTAAAGTTGGAACACTCAAAGTTTGCGGTGTATCAATAACGTTACATATGCGGCACTTGTCTAATTCATCGGCAGTTACATGTGTTGAAGAAAGAAAGAGAGCAAACGTTTTTCTAATAGAATTACGCGCTACGTCTTGTCAAGAATGGGTGAAAAAATAGAAATAAGCGTATGCAGAGCATGTGTTTTATGCACCCATGTGTAACGTATAATACAGATAAAATAGTGTTTTGACTTTTGACTTATGAAGTTTGTCTTTTCTACGGTTCCGATATTGTTATATTCCTTGTATTTTACCGCTGTTATTTGTTATTGTTCTAACAGCTAATTTATCTAATTTATTTCATCATCCTTGTAAGTTGGCACTTTGGTAACCTAGGTAGGCAGCTTTCACATTTGTTATTTACAGGTTTACAGGTTAGGTATATAGTACATTATCGCATCTGACGGCAATATAATTTGACATCCTCACTTCCAGTCGTTATCTTGTTTTTCATACAATAGTGAACACGTAATCGGAAAACATTCCTGATTTTACCTATAGTCGATTTTTGTGTGTCGTACGGATATTTTTAATTTTATTGTTTGTTATTTATAATAAGACCGCCTATATACATACTACTATTTGTATATGTCTTACTTTCTAACTTCAGATAAATATTCTTCTTATTGCACAATATCTCAAATGTAAACATATGATTGTCTCGTAATTTGATATTTGCCTTTTTCTTTGACCACGAACATTAAATAACAACACTGTAGAGTTCATATTCACCAAGACGAAATTGATAATTATTTTGTTATATAGCCAAAATATGCACTATGTTATTTCAATCTAATTGAACTATTTTCACGCTTCTATAACTTCAGTTTTATAGAATTAACCCTAAAGATCAAGTAAAGCAGACAGACTATTCAGTTTTATTGAACAAAAAAATTATTGATCGATATTATTGAAATGTTGTTTATATTATTCAATTTACTTCATTGGCATAGATTCAGTCAAATTGATTAATCCCCCTTAAACCTTATTCGATGAGTTATTTTGGAATGTCTTACGCATTAGAATATTTAAAACATAAACAATTTTCTTAATTTTAAATGCATTTGAAAAATTAAGAGACATTTAATAGTTACATATTTTTTCCAATAAGACACTTACTCAAAAGTCAATGATCATTAAACCACTAAAATCAACCTATACACATTGTACTTCTCGTGCATATGACCTCAAAAACATTGTAAATTACAATAATTTTATTCGTAAATTCGATTTTTACTATAATGTTGGTTATTTTTAGTAGTTTTTTAAAATTATAATGTGTTTCTTTCGACAACCACAATAAGAAAACTAACGTCTAGAAACAAAACCACCGAAATCGATCCTTTTGCGTAACATGTGCATAATCACCGTACTGTTTCTGAATAATTTATTTGCCTTTTTTGTGCAAGTGGTTCATGAGACCCCATTGGTAGATCGGCACGCGCTAAGGGGCGTTTATATGAACCCGGGTAGGGGATGTGGTCCTTTTATAAAGGCACAACAGGTAGTATTTCCCTCATATTCGCTACAAATACGGTTCGAAGTAGATTACTTTTTAAAAAAATATCAACTATATTTTATCGTGCGTTCAGTACGCGGGTACGCATTCAGTGTGATAAAATGGAAACTCCAGAATCTTACGGTTACGTGTATATGATGTCCGCACCTCAAAGTTCACCTGACAATTGGGGAAATTGTTCTACTGGCAGTAGTTACGATAGTATGAGTGAAGATTACAGAAGTCTAAGTCCTGAAGCTCGAACGAAAAGTCGTGTAACACCGTTGATCTTGAGGAAAAGAAGATTAGCGGCTAATGCTAGGGAAAGAAGGCGGATGCAGAATCTAAATCAAGCTTTCGATCGTCTGAGAACTTTTCTCCCACAGCTTGGACAGGATCGACAGCTCTCTAAGTATGAAACACTACAGATGGCACAAACGTATATCCTAGCACTTTACGATCTCCTAGAGCAACGTCCGTAAATTAAGCAATTCTAGAGGTTACCTTTTATAGTTTTCGTGCCAAAGTTTTTATTAATTTTATTGTAATTTTATATCTTTTTATACTTTACTTTATTTAGTTAGTATTTTATTATTTGTTTGTGTATATTTTGTAAATATTCGCATTGTTAATTAGTTGTAAATGTATTGTAAGACACTACCAAATCAGTATTAAGTACTTTAAGATAAAATACTGCTGTGAATACTTCAAATGTATTTTGTGCCAAACTTCGATTACAAAATAAATATTAAACAATGTTGTTTTATTTTACTTTTTTTTTCTTATGAAAATAATAAAATATATAGTTTTCAAGAAATTTGAATTTTAGTAAATTATTATATTTATTTTTTACATTTTTGTTCATTGTAACAATAAATAGATGCCCTATATTTTATACGCGACAGTAGAATATAAATATCATATAATATATGTGCTTAATTTTCAAAGTACATTCATCAACAAATTTTGAATTAGTGTGTTCGAAGATAATTTTGGTATATAGGTAAGTATGCAATAGTCTTTGATTTGGAGTGACAATAATTATTGTATTATATCACCATGGCATATAGGTACTCTGTCTCATTGTTGTTTTTAAAACAAAGTAGTGTAAATTCAATATAAATAAATACATTTCATATATATTATTTTAATTTGTCTTGGCTATTATTATTATTATTATTATTATCATCAATTTGTTCTGATTTAGAATAAATTACATAAAGAATATGTGCATAAAATGTAAAACCAATAAATCTGTATATTTTAAAACCTAAATAAAACGAATGAAACTACTTTTCCTATTTATTATTCCTTATTTGACATTATTTTAACACAATCTATTAATTAAACTGAGACGAATGTGTTGTGTTGGTAATTTTTGGTAATTTATATTACATTATGATACCTTCCATTTATTAAACGAACGATATTTGTGACAATTTTTATTAAGGAACATTGATACTGTAGCCTTAAATATTTAGTTTATGAAAATGCCGTTCAATTTGTATTAATTGTAATACCTTTCTGTCTTAAGACATCATCAGTCTTTTTTATGGTAGCCTATGCTTCTTATTTCGCGATTGGATAGTATTTCTGTTTCTCTCTACCACGATGAGAAAATATCTTGTGCTTTCACGAGAAAAATATCAAGAAAAACGCATTAGAGGGAGATAATGCTTTTCATCCTTTGTTCTATAGCAAAACGATACGATAATCCACATCGTGAAGAAATTCGTTAATAATATCCTAGTTTACCTGATGAGAGTTGATAACTCGAAACGCGTCATGAACGAGGTATCCTTAACATTAAAATTTATTATTATTATTTATTATTTAACATTTATTCTCATACGATCACCTATGGCGGTTTTGCCAAGACAAAAGTGTTTGTCTACACACGAATCGTGAGAATTTACTTATCCACTAGGCGACACGAATACGCACTTTTGTTTCTTCATTCGTTTGAGCGAGAGATGGAGGTCATATTTTTTCATCCTTTGCTGTATCGCAAAATGATACATGATAAATGTTACCTGATGAGAGTTGATAATACGAAACACGTAAACAAGGTATTACTAACATTAGAATTTATTCTTATACGATCATATACATCAATTATAACTGGTATAATCTCCGTAATTTCTTCGTTTCTTATAAAATAACACTTTCATCGTAAAATTGTATCATTATCGTCAAGAGTGGTTCCATAAGTACCCGGTCTGACTTAGAGATGGCGGTGGTTGTTTGAAAAATATCACACTATTAAAAAGTACACAATCTATAAAGTATATGTTTCAAGTTTGAAGACGCCACGTTGTTTAGTATTTGTTTGGCAGCCATCAATAGTGAATATTTTCAGTGTAAAAATGGAGAAACTTGGTCATCGTTACGTGACACAATACTTTTATTTGAAAGGCCCTAGCCCATTCGATATAAAAGCTGAACTGGATTCTACTCTAGGTGAGTCTGCTCCTTCGTTTACAACAGTGAAATATTGGGGAGCAGAGTTTAAACGAAACCGTACGAGCTGCCAAGACGAGCATCGCAGTGGTCGACTAAACGAGGTGACGACTCCAGAAGTGGTGAAGAAAATCCACAAAGCGGTACTGGATGATCATCGACTGAAGCGACGATCATCCAGTACTGCCGGACTGCGCGACCTAGCAGACATAGTAGGCATTTAAAAAATGCGGTACATCGCATATTATCTGAAAATTTGGACATGAGAAAGCTGTGTGCAAGATGGGTGCTGCGTTTGCTCACATTCGAGTAAAAACTGTGGTGAAAATATTTCAATTGAGTGTTTAGCGAAGTTTCACAGCAACAAAGCAAAATTTTTGCGCCGTTTCATAACCATGGATGTAACATGGTTCCATCACTTCACACCCGAGACAAAGGAACAATCAAAACAATGTACTAAAGAAGGGAGAACCAGCTCCAAAGAAGGCGAAGACCGTTTCATCTACAGGCAAACACTTACATCGATTTTTTGGGATGCGCGTGGAATAATTTTCATTGACTATCTTGAAAAAGGAAAAACTATCAACGGCGAGTATTATGCGAACTTATTGCAACGTTTGAGCGACGAAATCAAGCAAAAACGGCCGTATTTGGTCAAGGAGAAAGTGTTATTTCATCAAGACAAAGCACCTGCTCACAAATCCGTTATTGCAATCGCCAAAATTAATGAATTAAAGTTTGAATTGCCACCTCATGCAACCTATTCGCCAGGTTTAGCCCCCTCGGATTATTTTATGTTTCCAAACTTGATAAAATGGCTTAGTGGTCATAGATTTTCCAACAATGAAGAAGTGATGTCGGCAGTTAATGGCTATTTTGAGAAGTAAGACAGTTCTTATTATAAAAAGAGTATCTAACTTATTTAACATCGCTGGGAAAAGTGTGTAGAGCTGAAGGGAGATCATGTTGAAAAATAAATACATAAATTTTTGTGTTTTCTTTATTGGATCGGGTACTTCTGGGATCACCCTCGTATCATGGTTACCTGATGAGAGTTGATAATACGAAACACGTCGCAAACAAGGTATTTTTAATATTAGAATTTATTCTTATACGATCATATATATCAATTATAACGGATATAACCTTCGTAATTTCTTCGTTTTTTATAAAATAACACTTTCATCGTAAAATTTTGTCATTATCGTCAATACTCAAAAAAACGAAAAGTAGTTACATATTTTTTCCTTTACTCCGTTCGTTCACACTCTTCGATATAAGTAATTGGACCATATAATTCTACAGAGTAAAGCATATGGTAATCTATGTACAATATAATGTAAGTTAATTAGTCAATTTTCGTTATTCAATGTAGTAATAGCATTTATGCGTTAGTTATCTACTTACATAAATATTTTCATCTACATATACTTAACTACGTTCTGGGAAAGTTATTACAAAAAAAAAAACAATGAGACATATACATACATATCTACATACGAAAATCATTGACTATCATAAATACACATTAACTTTTTTAAGTTCGAAATACTGACATTAAATTGTGAGAAAATATTTTAGAAAACAAAGCACAATGTTATACCGTAAGCCCTGGTAATTTTGGACATTGACCAGTCAACTTTTATTAGTATTAAGAGAGTATAGATCGTTTCACGATTGTTAAAAGGAAAACAATGCAGGAATTTTAATCTTTACGTTTTTAAATAAATAATTATATGAGAAAACAGTATTTAGTATATTACCACATTGATTTTTGATACAATAAACGATTGTAAAGTTAAGAATATTTACAACAGTAGTCCATGGATAATTCTAATACATATAAAGCCTTTTTGTACGGAGATGTAAGATAACGATGTGAAATATGAAACTAATCTGTTGAATCTATTACACTGTTTTAGGATATTGACTTGTGTGTATATTAAGATTTAAGTCTGTAAACAGGAACACTGAAATTTTAGTCGAATTTAATTTCCATATATTGTATTTGATTAGATTTTATACATTTTTAGTTCATTATACTTGACGATAGAAGATATCCAAGTTAATTAAAAAAATGAATCATTTAGTAAATAGACATTTTTAAACCAAATTTCGTACAAATGTTTATTATGTTGAGATTAATAAAAATTAAATCTATCAAAATTCATACCATTTATGTAGAAAATTTAATAAAGAGTTGTCACTTCACATAAACCAATACATTTTGTTATTCGCCCAAGCATGCTTCTAATGTGTAAGATATTCTATAAATTCCTGTGTAAGGTTATTACAAGCAACTCGTGGTTATTGTAAGTTTATTGGAGGGTTAGAAACCATACTAACACGTCGACCTTTCATACCCCAGATATATTCTATGGGCGCTAGGTCTGGTGACTGCGCATACTAATTGAGAATATAGGCTCTGGCTTCTTGCAGGAATCATAATGTAACAACGTGAAGGTAGGTATTGTCCTGCTATAATGTATCATTATTTAGCTCTTGGATATAGGGCTACATAATGCGAATGGCTCTAGAACTTTGTATTTTTGAATTTTTCCATAGAACATGGCACTGTACGTAGTACATGGGATGGAATTACCCTAAGAAATAGAACTCCTTCAAACTATTTAAATGCTCAAAGGTTCGAGCAGTTAAATAGTTTGGAGGAGTTCTATTTCTTAGAGTAATTCCATCCCAAATATTAAGTAGAGTGTCATGTTTTACGGAAAAATTTGAAAATGCCTTTCTCCTTTTCGACATCGGACTTCATCATGTACGCACAAACAAAAATGATACTCGTCTGTAGATGTTGATGTTGTTCTTTTTTTCATCCCAATTTGTCCGTATATTACACCATTCTAATCTAAGGACACGACTTTGATTTTCGGCGGTAGTAATAGTTCTGAAAGATACGAAATTATTCCAAACGACCGAATAATGACGATATTTTCAACACGTTGTTATTCTTTAGCTTATCTGTCCCAAAAAATATTTCTTACAGGCTCTCAGGTACTACATACGCCGGTCTTTAAGTACAAGCAATTTTTCTTTCCTATCTTCCTATTGGGTTGTTCTTATAAGTCATTCAGAGCCTTTCCTACGACTTCTCGAGACAAATCTCTCTAACAGCGAATAATTGTTTCGATATTTCTTCGAAATAGCAATTCCACGAAATGCAATGCCCACGTTATGTAGTCCATCGATACGCTCCCTTTCAAAATAGCCTAGCTGGCAATAATTTGACTGTCTTGGCATTTTAATATACTAATTCAAAACTACAGACTGTTAAAATCGAATAACCAAGCCAGATGGATCAAAAATAAACAAAAGAAAAAGGAAGAGAATTCAACAAAGAACGACACAGTTTTAGGAATTTTTCAATAAAATTTTTAAGTAAACATTGATTATATTCAATATTTTGTTTAAAAATATTCTTTAATAATATATACTTCTACTGGATGATTTTTTTTGTTTCACAGTTTATAAAATATCGCTAGCTTGCGGTAATAGACAAGATTCTATAGAAGCGGCAACGTTGCAAATGTATTTTGTTAATTTAGAACTACTGTTTTATGTACTACGAGGCTAAATTCAAAATTTTTTATTTAGACGAAAATCTCAATTTTTTCAAGGGGAGTATACTCGCAACAGTTTCTGTTTTTGTTATTGAATATTTACAAATAATCGGGTGCTGATAGTTTCGAAGGCCTTAAAATTGGTTTGATGTCAAAATTGATCTAAATCTTTTGGCTTAATCCCGAGAGAAATCGTGTCCAAATGTGATCTTTCGAACTTTCTTTGGATTGTTTAAAACATAACTGATTACGTTACAAAATTTAGTGAGCTTATATTCTTCTAGTTCAGGGAATCAATCCAGAAAATAACTGGATTTTTATCACCAGTATTTCCCGCCAATAAAAGAATGTGTTGACATGGTCTTCAAAATATACGAAATTTTTTTAGAATTATTTATAAATTACTGAAGAAAAGTTGTGTCATCTTATTCTTCACTGTAAATAAATTTTAAGAAAGTCGCACATTCTTTTTACGTAATCGATGAGCAGAGTTTTGTTAACATCTAGAAGAACGTACAATAAAAATGTTTCTACTTATATCAATTCTACAACTTTTCGTTTTTTATATAGGAACTCAACTTCTTGTGGAATTATATTAAGAAAAGTGCAGTAATTTAGGTTATTGAGGGGTAAATATGTAAACGAAGTAATGGATGGTGATCAATAATATGATGTACCTCTTACAATATAAGTTCACTGAACAAATATAGGCAAATTTAACAACACTCCAAATTTCTGTAATTTATTCAGTACGTCGATCCATTTGCATTTCGTTCATTGTAACGGATTTTATTATTTTCTGTGAAGGACTCAACGAAACCGTAAATAATATACACTCACACCGAAATTACCAGGCATTTAAATCATCACCACAGGAAAATGTACTTCATATATAGGCACGTGTTTTGTTACGTCAAATTCATTAGCTTCTCGAATGTTGCACGGTTAATGTAAAATGTTCGTAAAGTACGATTTCTTGGTTAGTAGTTTTTCATACGCAAATATTAATTAAATTAAGTGTGTGTTAACTCGTTTTGTTAATTACTTTAAGGTCTATATCATTTCTCTACTTCTGCCATGCATAAGGTCCATTCAACTAAGATTGGTCAACAGCAATAACGATAATTCGTATGCCCCCGACTATAATAATTACGTAAGTTCTAGAATTTAAAGAGAGATTGATTAACCTAAATTTAAATAATTAAAATATATTATTATAGATATTTCTTTGCTTTTTATGAACTTAATATCAACATCAATTTCGAATATAAAAATTATTCATTTTCATTGTTAAACTTTTATTTCACGTTTATGTGTATTGTATACAAAAAATAATTAAAGGAAAAAAATAAAACAAGGATCTGAATATCTAAAGAACGAATACAAAACATAAATTGTTTAAATTTGCAAAGAGAAAAAAAATCAATTAAAATGATATTAGTTCTATCAAATTGAATTTTCGTATTAATCAAAAAAGGTAAATAAAACCTCTTTTCACACTAATGTTGTCATCACGAGCAGTATCTGCTGATGATAATAACTTAGTTGTCGAAATACGTATACAGAATACGAACATTATTATGGAAAGAAGTTTTATTTGCCTTTTTTCATTAATTCAATCAACCACATTTTTCTTTAAAACTAACATTAAATTTTTGTAGTTGGTAAGAGAAAAATAAAAATCATCAATATGAAAATAACGATAAAAAAGCGTTCTATTTATTCACATTATTATTGAAGGCCCTTCATTAGTTTTTCGTCTTTATATTAAAATCGCAATTATAATTTTTAACATTTTCACTAATCTTCATAACCTTTTGCTTTTAAAATTTGACATCGTTTCTGAAACTTCAAAAAACTCATTATTTGAAGTTTAGGAAGAAACAGAGAAAAATAAAAATTTGGAAACTAGGAAACAAATACAGAGCAAATAGGGAAGAAGTTATAAGAGCATATAATTTCAGACGAGAAATCATAGAGTTTGAGGAAGTCAAAAGTCAGCTATACCAAGAACCTTTGTAATTAATAGATGGGAAGAAGAGAAAGACATAACAGTCGAACTGAAAAGTCCCCGGTCTACCATAGTAAAACACAGTTTTTTTGGCAAAATTCGATTTTATTATTCAACATAGTTGCCTTCGAGGGCGATACACCTTTTATAGCGTTCTTCCAACTTTTCGATACCAATTTTGTAGTACGAATTGTCTTTAGCCTCGAAATAGGCCTCAGTTTCGGCGATCACCTCCTCATCTCTACTAAATTTCTTCCCGGCGAGCATTCTTTTGAGGTCTGCAAACAGGAAATAGTCGCTGGGGGACACATCTGGAGAGTACGGTGGATGGGGAAGTAATTCGAAACCCAATTCACTTAATTTGGCCATTGTTTTCATTGATTTGTGACACGGTGCATTGTCTTGGTGAAACAGCACTTTCTTCTTCTTCATATGGGGCCGTTTTTTTGCGATTTCGTTCTTCAAACGGTCCAATAACGCTGTATAATAGTCACTGTTGATGGACTGGCCCTTTTTAAGATAATCTATGAAAATTATTCCATGCGCATCCCAAAAAACTGACGCCATAACTTTTCCAGTTGACTGTTGCGTCTTTCCACGCTTTGGAGCCGGTTCATCGCGTGCAATCCACTCGACTGACTGTCGATTGGACTCTGGAGTGTAGTGATGAATCCATGTTTCATCCATTGTCACATATCGACGCAAAAACTCGGTGTTATTTCGATTTAATAGCTTCAAACACAGCTCAGAATCATCAACTCGTTGTTGTTTTTGATCGAATGTGAGCTCGCGCGGCACCCATTTTGCACAGAGCTTCCGCATGCCCAAATATTCATGCACGATGTGTCCAACGCGTTCCTTTGATATCTTTAGGATGTCAGCTATCTCGATCAACTTTACTTTACGGTCATTCAAAATGATTTTGCGAACTTTTTTGATGTTTTCGTCGGTGACAGCCTCATTTGGTCGTCCAATGCGTTCGCCGTCTTCGGTGCTCATTTCACCACGTTTAAACTTAGCATACCAATCAATTAAGGTTGATTTTCCTGGCGCAGAGTCCGGAAACTCCTCATCAAGCCATGCTTTTGCTTCAACGGTATTTTTTCTCTTCAAAAAGCAGTAATTTATCAGCACACGAAATTCTTTTTTTTCCATTCTTTTAAATAACAAAAGTAGCTTCACTCTTAACGCAATATCTCAGTAACTAATGGTCGGATTGCTGTCAAATTTTGACACGTTTCGTTTGAAGGTTAGTACTATCTAAAAAACATATGGATTTAATAACAGTAACGCCATCTATGTGTCAGACCGGGGACTTTTCAGCCGACCTGGTAGAAATAAAACTTTGAAAAGATAATTTAATAAAAAAAAGTCTCAAATGGTGTCTCAACCATAAAAGATTAGATTGTGCAAAGCAGTGGTAGGATCTACAGAGATATGCTATTGTGAAACTTGTTTCGTGAACAGAAAAAACTCGAATAAAGTAAAGGACAGAAGGAGAAACTGTTACGAAAGATATTCCTTGAGAAACAAACACAATTAAGATGGAAAGTACAACGGAGTAGTACGGACTGCATAAAGATACATCCAACAGCATCTTTATTAAACCACGAAGAATAAAATGAATAGGACCTTTGAACACGGGATGCTGGAGAAATCACTAGAAACAAAGTGGTTGATGAGTTTACCAGAAAAGGATCATCTTCATTGTATATTGGAACAGAACCTGTACTGGGAGGATTGGACGCCAGTAAATAGATGCATTAAGCAACAAGACCAATAAAGCAGAGACACAAAGAGTAGTTCAGTACAACATAACTTTTCCAGAAACAAGGCTAAACTACCCAGAAATAAAGGAAGAGGGTAATTTAGGAGTACAGGAAGAACTATATTGGACACATAAACAATTTTTTTAGTAGAAAACAAATGAGAATTAGAGCGGCTTTTGAAAAAAAGAATTGAATAATCGATGACTGCAGTGGATCTGGTCATGAAAGAACATTTAATGGATTTATATTTATTTTATTTATTTTAAAATAATTGTGTAATGTATATAGCTGTATATACAATTTGAAGGCGTAAAAATTATGCAATAATATCAATAATGTGAATTAACGAATAGTAACATACATGATAAAAAAATAATATTTCATGAGAGCATAATTCTTTGAGCCTTTTGTACGAGCTTTGTCCGGAAACTATGTGACGTTGTGCTGTAGCAAGAAAAGAAATTATATCTGGTCAAGGTGATGACGTCCCCTTTAAAGTACTCCTATTGGGAAACCACAACCTTCTCCCAGAGATCCTCCACGTTTGAAAACAGTTCTTGAATTCAATTTTCGGAATAGCTAACTGTTACTTTGTTGCTTTATTTTTTATCTTTTCCATGTCGTCGAATATACTTCCTTTAAGAGGATATTTTAATTTGGGCAACAGTCAGAAGTCGCAGAGAGATAAGTTAGGATTATAAGATGATTGACTTACGATGAGTGCATTGTCATGGTGAAGCACCCAATCGCCACTTTTTCACAAATCTGTCGGTTTTCTTCCTACTGCGTCACGTAATTGTTTAAAAACTTCTTAATAGTAGTCGTTGTTCACCATTAGACATTTTGGTGAGTATTCATGATGAAGAACATCTTCCTGGACGAAGAAAATAGTGAGCATCACTTTGATATTGCTCCAGTTCTGGTGTGTTCTTGGGTCGCAATTCGTGTGGTGTTTGCCATTTCGAAGATTGAGCTTTTATTTTAAGATTATAATAATAAATCTATGATTTGTCTTCAGCAATAATCCTTTTGAACATCTCCAGATTATCTAATTGCTTCTAAATTGTCCTGGGAAACTTCCACTTGAAAATTCTTAGGTCTTCAGCAGCCGTGAAATGAATTTTGCAGTTACACGAATCATCCCAAAATATTGACTCACAATTTCTTAAACTATAGTTTTTGGAATTCCAGGTCTTCTTTCACGCCCTGTACAATCAAACCACGATTTTTACAGTTGTAGGTCTACTAGAAAGAAGATCACTTTCAACTGATGTACGACCACTTTTAAATCGCCTAAATCGCTCTTTAATTTGTGTCTCAACTATAGATTTATTGCAATATATTTGACGAATTTTACTGATGGTTTTCGACGAATGATCAAGTTTTTCGCAAAATCTTATGCAAACTTTTTGTTTGACGTTCACTCGACAATATATTCTTGCCAACTGAACACTAACACGATCATAACATTAGTATGAAGCACTCGTAAAGGTCTTCCGTACATGGCAAATACAAATAGGCACTAAATTACAGTACAAGATCGGATATTTTTTGGAACGGCCTCATATATTGTAAATAGATTTTGAGATTCTTTGAAATTCAGTTTTTCTATCTTCTTTATTCCATCCCGCAAATTGTTATACAAGTATCATAGCTGTATAGTTTGTACTAGTATGTGGTGAAATTAGTGAAAGCAATGATAAGAGACTACTAACTTTCTGTAACCTCGAGTCTCGTGGAAATGTAGATTGGTGTTTGCACGGATGTGTTGGAGGCAGGAAAGTATGTATGAACACTCAGTATTGTTCTGACCATTCTCTTCTGTTGTTGAAAAATATCTTTTGCTTCTGCGCACTTATCTCAGTAAAGAGTCCCATAAGAGATGTGCTCTGAAAATTACTGAAGTATGATAGTCTCGCCGCCCGATGATCTATTAGTTTCTTATGCGCCGAATACCATAAATAGCGGGAAATCTTTACTTTTGTGGTTCATTAGTGTGAATATGCTGTAGAAGTTTATTGTCACAATGGATACCCAGGATTTGTGTTTACTCATCTTTGTGTATTCATCTTCAATTCATTCATTTTGACATATTTACTTCCTGTATCAATAATTCCATGGCCGAATTTGACTTGCATTGCAGTAATCTACCGTCTAATAAGACATAAAGGGCCATCAGCACATAAATAGGCTTCAGAACAATTTACATTTCCTGCTCTATCCCTCATGTAAATTATGAAAAGGATTGTCCCAGGCACAGAACCCTGCCACACTCTATAATAATTTGGTCAAATACTAGACATTTTTCCATTCCAGAATGCCTTTACTTGAAATAGCCATGTAAGAATTTGTGGGCATTTATTCTGACTATGGAGAATATAACGCCCTAGCTTTCTCAATAGGGTACTACCCACATGCTCAAAAGCTTTTAACAGGTCACGATATAGTACCTAAGCTTCATTCTTTTGTTATGGTGTCAATCAATCCCATTATTACTGTTATGGTAAATCGATT
Source organism: Dermolepida albohirtum (assembly GCA_031893035.1). Classification (NCBI taxonomy): domain Eukaryota; kingdom Metazoa; phylum Arthropoda; class Insecta; order Coleoptera; family Scarabaeidae; genus Dermolepida; species Dermolepida albohirtum. Next base: position 73,374 of record JAVIWB010000020.1, on the reverse strand, counting down.
GGATTTTAATCTAACGGAAGAATTACTATTGAAGAATTGTAAATACGTACAGGTAGAAAAGGTTCGAGATTTCAAGTGAAAGGTGTGCTGCAAACTTAGCAAATCTTGGAAATATTTATAGAGTTTGGAGTTAGTAAGGGATAAAAATTAACCTGCAGTGAAATATTTGTATATAAAGAATAATTGCAAGGAGGGGAATCGGTCTGAGAACAGATCTTGAAGAAGTTGGAAGTATTAATGAAATGTAAAACAGGCGGCGAAAAATATAAATTTTCTCGTTCTATGTGAAACGCAATTAGTTAGACGGGTCAATATTAAAATACTTTGTCTGTATTGGCATTTTCTATAAAAAATGAGTAAAATAAATCATGTTAAAGTGTTAAGCTTTCCTTTCTATTTGTGTTTTATTTTTCTTCAAGGTGAAGCGAGTAGAAATACTGGTTTTTTTCTAGTTCTTTCTGTACTGTCATTATTATAATAACTTTTCATTAGATACTTTTAATTCCCAGATCTTTTTGTGGAACGTTATATTTACGTAAAATTTTCTTCTGATTGTATTATGACTATTCTAAATGAGTAACTTGTATTTTGATGTTACGATTATGATTATTAGTGTTAGTCACAAAATTACTCATATTACTGCTGTCTAATGTAGAATAACTTTTCGTTTCTTTAAATTTGATCGCGTAATTTTTGGCCGATAATTTTGAAAGCGATCTGGACAAGGTAAAATAAACTATTTTTATTTTCTTGTAATAAACCGAAACTACATTTAAAAAGCAAATAACAGTAAAATATATAATTTCTTGAACAGTAATAATGATTTTACTCATTGTGTTGTCATAGAAATTTGTCCTGACAATGTACAGTTAAGTATTTAATTGAATCTGAGATATAGACAGTCATCAGATTTTACGATATTGACAATTAGTCTTGAAGTTTTTCTATTTGTGAAATATTTTCTTTGTGAAATGATTATTATCTCTTTGCTAATAACCAGATTAACTTTAACTTACGTGGGTATCTTAAAGAGATACTTATGTCTAACTAATATTGTGGATGATGGCGTGATTGTGCGAAATTACAATTTTATTTACGTAGAATGTTCATGTTATAATTATATACAATGAGTACACCAATTAATTTTAATTGTAATACGATAAATAAATAGTGAATCACTACGTTAATGGAATAAATTGCAGAAAATCGTATGCGATGATTGATAATCAACTGTAAAGTAAAGTTTCTCGTTTTTATGTAAGTAATTTATCATTTTTATATTTATGAAATATTTTCTTTTGCGGTAGTAATTATAAAATAATAATTCTAACAGTATATACGAAGGCGCGTAAATAAATTAAAGGTAAATAAAGAAAAATAAGCTTAAATAATCAAAATACCAAAAGGAGGTATCTGTTGAATTTTGAAAATGCAGTTATGTTAAAAATTAATTGTTCTTATGCAAAGAGTGTTTCAAATTGCGCGGTTTTTTTAAGAATAAATAAACTATAGATGGCGCACTGAATTTGTCTGGGTATGTTTGCATTTAAAAAGTGTGATGTAGGACATTTATAAAAATGGTTTCGCACACGGTACAACAACGCGTTCAAATTGTTGAATTATTTTATGAAAATCAGCGTTCAGTGAAAAGAGTTTATAGAAAATTACGCGAATTTTGTGGTTTACATAATCGTACATCTGAAAGTACTATTGATCGAATTATTAAAAAATTTCAAGAGACCGGTTCCGTGGAAGACCAAAAAAGTGAAAAATACAGTTGTAGTGGTTGTTTACAAGAAAATATTGGTTTGGTTCGTGAAAGTGTTGCCGAAGATCCTGAAATGTCCATTAGACGTCGTTCACAACAACTTGGACTTAATGGATCAACAACATTGCGTATTTTACACAAGGATTTAACTCTGAAGGCATATAAGGTTCAAATAACACAGGAACTGAAGCCATTAGATCATTTAAAACGTCGTTCATTTGTCAATTTCATCAATGAACAACCAACAGATTTTTCTCAAAAAATAATGTTTTCCGATAAGACACATTTCGAACTTGGTGGCTATGTTAATAAACAAAATTGCCGTATCTGGGGTGAGGAAAATCCACGAATTATTAATGAGAAACCTATGCATCCTAAACGAGATACTGTTTGGTATGCATTATGGTCAGGTGGTGTAATTGGAGCTTACTTCTTTGAAAATGCTGCTGGTGAAGCTGTAACTGTCAATGGTGATCGATATTGTCGGATAATAACCGAATTTTTGTGGCCTGAATTAAGAATATTGAACTAGAGGATATGTGGTTTCAACAGGATGGCGCTACACCCCACTTTGCACACGAATCAATTGATTTATTGAGAGAAAAATTTCCTGGACGTGTAATCTCAAGAAACGGTGATGTTAATTGGCCATAAAGATCATGTAATTTGACACTGTTAGACTATTTTCTTTGGGGCTATGTGCAAAGTCAGATTTATAAAAACAATCTACAATCAATTCCTGCTTTGAAAGATGAAATTATTTGTGTCTTTGGTGAGATAGAGCCTTAATTATGTCAAAATGTCATTGAAAATTTTAACAAAAGAGTGGACGTCTGTGGAGCTGCAAGAGGAGGCCATTTGGCAGATATTAGTTTTCGCATATAAATGTCATAACTGATACTTCAATTACCAATATAAGGTTTTTGAAAGTGAATGCAAATTATGTGTTTTATTTATTCTTTAAAAAAACTGCGAAATTTGAAACAGCCTTTATATAGTTTACAGTTAATCATACAATACCAAATGATACTGATTAAATTTATAGTGCAAATGACGTGTTAAATTATTAGATAACTCAGAAATACTTAAAAGAGATTGCTAACTATATATTACAAAATTGACGTAAATGAGTACTCAACGGAACAGCTTCAATAATGACCAAAAAAATATATACATATATACATATAAATAAAGCCCTTCGGTGTTAGTCGGTGCGCCATCTATATTTTATTTATTCTTAAAGAAACCGCGCAATTTGAAACACTCTTTATATATAGGGGAATTTATTAATTAAAAATAAGGCACATCATTTGGAATACCACACATCTTATTTTATTTACTTTATTTCTACGGAATATTGCCATGTAATGTAAAGTATTGCTTTTATGATTTCATTCAATATACATAACATACGTTACATTATTATATTCATGTTGTTTTCTTGGTATTAACCAATTAAAACCCCATGCTGCTGAAGTAGCGTAACAATACTGTTGCTGTTAAATCGTTCAATTTTTTGAAAAATATCGAAATATCATGTCAAGTACGTTACTAAATAAAATATGTGACTTCAAACAAAAATTGTTATTTATTTTTTAAGAAAATCCACAATTGCTTAGTTGACAAACCAATTGTTTTTTTAAGCTTCAAATGATAGGATATTAATGTGGTACGTAGACTTCCGCGGTCGTGGTCCATGATATCTGCTTCTGGGCTTCCGGGCTGGAACCGCGTCACTTGTATATCTGCTAACGTTTCGTATACATTTATATGGGACATCTTCAGGGCTCAACTACTGCACTGAAACTGGTCACCAGTTGACCAAGTGACGCGGTTTCAGTCCGGAAGCCCAGAAGCAGATAAGTTAGGATATTAATTCTGCTTCTGGGTTTCCGGGCTGGAACCGCGTCAATTGTATATCTGCCGACGTTTCGTACCCTACTGCACTGAAACTGAAACTCAGTTTCAGTGCAGTAGTTCAGCCCCATACAAATGGTTACGAAACGCCGGCAGATATACAATTGACGCGGTTGCAGCCCGGAAATCCAGAAGCAGATAGCATGGACCACGACCGCGGAAGTCTACGTACCAGAGGAACACATATCATTTCCATTTAATTAGGATATTAATGTTTCTTAAACATTTCTGGTAATTAACTAATGTTTTATTATTAAGGAAACTACATACATACATGTTCATATGCACATTATGTAACTTTTCACTAGTTTTCTCTGAATTTTGCTTTGCGTTTAACGTAATCCTTGGTGAAATATTCACACATTGTTTTTAAATTTGTTTTTGATCAGGCACAAGATGCATATAACTACAACTATGGAATATCCGATCATAATACTGGAGACCATAAGATAAAATGGGAGAAGCGGGAAAATGGTATTGTCCGTGGAGCGTATTCTGTGGTTGACCCTGACGGTTCTACAAGATTGGTTGAGTATACTGCAGACGCAAATGGTTTTCATCCAGTTGTGACGAAATTAGATACATCACCAAGTGTTATAAGAAGTCCACAATCCGTCTACGATAGTAACGGACCTACATTAGATGGGTATAATTCCGCAAATGTACCTTATACAAATCAGTATGATAATCGGAGATTTGGCAGTAGTTATGATACTGTTTACAATGGCAGAGGGAATCCGTTTCAAAATGATTTCCAATACAGATCTCCTATTCTAAACAACGGCTATAATAATGGATATTTTAGCAGTAGTGGTTACACAGGTTACGATGGATTTTATAAAGGATACACCGATTCTGTTTCCGGAGCACCACAACATCTACCTCTGCGGCAAGAAAAACAACCGGTACCGTTACTACATTCGGCATATCACGGATACGATAATTTATATCACTGACACTTCTTGATGCGTAAAACTGTTTATTTCTCACAGAACGTGTTGTTTTGTATGAAATAGGTGCATGTTAACGTAGACATCAACCCTTTTAATTTATTTAATTGTATGGAGGTATCTTTTGGAGGGTGACAGTTGATTGATCCCAATTATTATTAAGCCTTTACATTTAATTAAAGGTGGTGTGCGTTATATACAAATATTTTCTTTGGAATCGGTTATTAAATATGTTTTACTTAGGTATAAAATGTCTTAATTCAATAGTTTTATGTTAGTGAAGATAATTAATAGGTAGTCTATCAATTAAATTATTAAAGTGAATAGATTTTAATTGTCCAAAATTAATAGTTTTCTTAGAGTACTGATGGAATGGTATTTATAATTTATTGTAATTTTAATTGCTAAATTACTAAGGTTTCTTATTTTATTTAAAATGAAAATGTCATTACTTTTTCGAGATATGTATGTACTGTTGAATACAATTTGTTTGATGCTTTTTGTTTTGACGATTGTAAATCACTTTAATAATAATAATAATATTTATTACGTTCCATAATGTCAAAAAACATAGAATATGTTATATGTAAGTGCACTTAACCTCTGCTATATGCCAATGTCTACAATTGTTTTAAAGAAATCTTCCACACTGTAGAACTCTTGCTCTATTAGCCAAAACTTAAAAATAATTTTAAACCGGGCCAACAGCAAGCTCTTGATCCGAAGCGGTATGTGGTTGTATATTTTTACGCAATGGTGAACAACATTTTTTTGTATTTTTGTAAAATACGTTCGTGGGGGCACAAGATGCATATTACGAAGTTTTCGCGTAGCATGTGCGTGATTCGTTTCGTATTTTTTAAAAAATTCATTATAGTTTATTTTCACATGTAGCGCGCACTTAAGTATATAAATTGAGGGCATTGTTAGCACTTTGGCAGATCGAAACACACACACACAACTCTCGGTTGGTTTCATGCCATAAATTGCTTTAATACATGGACTTTTGGAGGATAAATATCCTCCGCCAGTCGATGGAATTGCTCCAGAACACCACACCATACTGGAGCCTTGAATGTACATAGGCGAAATAAGAAAGCAGTCCCGCCTCCAGTCAATGTTACGAGAAATAACACGTAAGCAGTAGCAGAACCGAGACAGCCCCCCCAGACAGTTCGTTGATGTAAGGTTTCCAGGATAGCTCTGAGTCAACCCTAAGACCAAGAAATGGCGCGTCATACTTAGAGGCAAGCACTTCATCACCCACCATCACATCTGTAGGTAAACTGTTACCAAAGGTCAGCAGATGGGTTTTGGATAGATTTAAGTGTAGGTTATTTGCCGCAAACCACTTCCCTAACACTTGTATATTTTCTCTTATGGCCTTACTCAAGTTTTCATTACCAGAGTCTATGACTGTGGATGTTGTATCTGCGTAGAGAACCGTTAAGGATTCCGTAGCGTCCGGGAGATCGTTTAATATTTAATGCATTCGTCAAGTTCTTGTCAAAAGCTAAAATTGATTGTTTTGTGACGTAATAAACATAGCATGTATTTTTTACATTTTATTTAAAAAAAATCGTAAATTAGATAAGTACAATTTATTCAGAAATCATCTATAAACACATTAAAAAACAGGGGACCCAGACTAGGTACTTATGATATATCTGACATAACAGTAAAGAATGATTACCTTGCCTTGTAAAAATCTGTATAAATAGCGTCAACTCGACGACGATTATCCAAAGCTTTGGATACAGATTGAGTCACTTGTAGATTTTCAAGTTATAAAATAATATTTTTTTTATAAGAAAACAATATAAATTTGGAGATAATTCTAATTTACTTAATTCTTATATTGAAAAAAAATTCTCTTATATGATTTTCTTGCTAAAGCTGAAGGCAGAGAGCTATTCTGAATGCTCCAACAATAGTCGCCATCATGTGTGCGTTCCAGTAGCCCTGATAGCGTTCCTCCATGGTACGGAAGTCCTGGTGGAATCGCTCCCCCTGTTCTTCACTTAGGTCCCCAAGATTGGCGGGAAAATAGTCCAGGTGGTTGTGAAGAAAGTGTAACTTGATTCTCATGTTACATCAAAGCCTTTGAAAGTGACTCATCAGTTGTTCGACGGGTCGAGAAAATTCAGAACTTTTCTTATTAACCAAACAATTTTTAAAAAGTCAAACAAACTCATTCCATACCGTTTTCTCAATTTCTGTCATAGTGCCCGTAAAATTTGAGTCTTTTATTAATGATCTTATTTGTGGCCCATCAAAAATTCCCGCTTTTTTCTGAAACTTTTAGGAAAACGAAACAATTTTCATTTTTGTCAAGACCTTTTACAAATTGTTTTATGAGTCCTAGTTTTATATGTAACGGTTAAAATTAGGACAAAAGTTCACAACAAAGCTTGGTAATCCACCTAGTCCAGTTGTCAGATTTGTTTTCAATTTTGCAGTGCATCTCTTGATATCTCTGATGTAACCGAAATTATAAATCGTGCTGTAACTTACAGAGGTCGAAGATACCGAACTAGGCAAAAAAACTTTTGAAAGGTGTTAGCAAATTCATCTGCTACCACCCTGGAAGAGGACACTTCCACATCGTCGTATGATATACTTCCTGCAATTTTTATTGCATACCTATTGCCTCAAACGAATTTCCAAAATATTGTAAGATCATGTGTAATAGCAGAATCGATAGCTACTTTTCTTAGGTAATAGAAATTACGTGTTTAACCATAGATCTAACTGTTAAACTCGCTTTAACATCTTGTACTTTACTTTCATTTCTTGAAATAAAATTCCTTGATTTTAGTATTCTAATCATAGAGTGGAACCAGGGTGGAAAGATATGTTTAACAGACCAACACTTCGGTACAGAGCCGTCGATAACATAAATTTTAGCATAAAATGCAGAAACAGAATATTAACATCTGTATAAGATTCAATAAATGACCAAACCGCATAACAGTTTCATGTTAATGTAAATATTACAGTCATTTTTACAAAATTCCATAATGTGCTGCTCCCAAATTTTTGGCATTTAACAGTACATTATAATATCTTTTTATGAATTACTTAACATTTTAGCAATTTTCCACTTCATACTGCATCGAAAAATACTAAACTGTATACGTATTTTGATAATGATGTTGTTATTGTCAGTAATGACATTAAACTAAATAAAACATCAAACAGTTTAGCTTTGCTATTGAAAAGAGATATTTATACGCTTTAGAATTTTTGTACGATGTGGGGTGTTAAACTAGTTTTCTATTTAGTGAAAGCGTTGTAGTTTCTATTAGTGAGTCTACGATATATGAATTACCAAGATAGATGAGTTTAAATATTTAAAAACGATTTTTTTTTGCGAGTTGAATAGTTGTTTTGTAGGTTAACAAATTGTGTTAATATATCATCCAAAATAGCGTAAAGAAGATACGAATTTACAAATTGTTTCCGAACGGAAGTAGGATATGTACATATGTGAATGCTGACTAATAAATTACGTTTGCTTTAGACATCATTTATTATGCAAATACAAGTGATATTCTAGGAATCGTCGTAAATAGATGGTAAATATCTAATAAGGATTAATTATAAAATTAATTTCGGACTTTGGCGTAAAAGAATAGCTTATTATTTCAGGCAGATATTAGCTAAGAAAATAACTCTGTTAAGCAAAAGAATTATACATTTACCGTATATACTTCCCTGTGATTCACTGAATGCGTTGTACTTATTGAACTGTGCGATGGCATGAATATTTCCTATGAATAAATGAGGAATAGGAAAGTTAAATTACCCAAACTTTTATAATCAGTCTAATCATTGTTATTAATCTATTTTAATTCTTCAATTAGAGATGTACTATTTATTTAATTTTTATAATACGTACATACAGGTATAGGGGTAATAAGACATTATAAAATACAGCTACATTCCAAATATCAAAGTGTAGAATAATATTGTAACAGGTTTTCCAATAAGAGTGGTATGATTTCTTTAAAAAAAACACACTTATTGTTAAGAAAATTCAAAAGTTTTTTATTTAATGTGAAGTACAATCGATACAATTAAGTTCTAAATAAAACGTCATTCAAATGGCCTCCACGACTTCTTCTGCAGGAACGAATTCGATGAACCCAATTTTCGAGCACTTTTTGCACTAAATCTAGTCGTATATCATGAATGACACGTTTAATATTGACTTGTAAAGCTTGAAGAGAGTCTGGTTTATTTCGATAGACCAATGACTTCAAATAACCCCACAAGAAATAGTCTAATGGTGTTAAATCACAACTTCTTGGAGGGCATTCAATATCACAATTTCTTGAAAAAATCGAATCTCCAAACTTTTCTCGCAATAATTCTATTGTTGCATTTGCTGTGTGGCACGTAGCCCCGTCTTGTTAGAACCAAATGTTGTCAAGATCAACTTCTTCCAATGTCGGCCATAAAAAGTTGGTTATCATCAATCTATACCGCTCTCTATTGACAGTAACGGTGTTACCAGCTTCATTTTGGAAGAAGTTCGGACCGATGATTCCACCATACCAAAAACCACACCAAACTATCAATTTAGGTGAATGTAATGGTTTTTCATAAATAATTTGTGGATTTTCTTCGCACCAAAATCGACGGTTTTGTTTATTTACCACACCATCTAGATGAAAGTGAGCATCATCAGAGAAGATGATTTTCTTAAAAAAATCGTTATCGTTTTCAAGTTGTTCCAAGGTAAAATCAGCAAATTCACGACGTTTACGGTGGTCCAATGGCTTCAGTTCTTGAGTGAGAACAATTTTATATGGATGCAAACCCAAATCCTTTCTCAAAATCCGCCGGGTTGTGGTTTGAGACAGTCGCAATTGTTGAGAACGTCTTGGAATCGACAAATTACGGTCTTCAGTAACACTTGCCTGAACGGCAGCAATATTTGCATTACTTCGAGCAGTTCTTTGTCTTATTGGCACTTGAAAATTATGTAAAGAAAATGTAACCTCAAAATTTTTAACAATTCGACGAATAGCGAGCACACTTGGGCGATTATTATGACCATAAAATGGCAAAAGCGCACGAAAAGTTGCAATTGGAGAACGATTATTTTGATAATAAAACTGAATAATTTGTAAACGTTGTTTTTGCGTATATCTCTCCATGATGAAATTGTAAACATTACTGAATACAATGAAAAATAAATGACAGATCATGACATATTACAAATGGCCGAAATGTCACTTCAAAATCATATCATCCCTATTGGAAAACCTTATATATTTAGATATAAGATAAAATATAATTTACTGTTTTATAAATTTGGTTTTGGAAAAAATGTTATTGTAAAATTCTAATTGGAATATATATATTACGTTTGAGCCCGTCTTTATTTTGTGTGAGCCTTATAATCATTCCATTTAACCAACCCATATGCGTCCTTGCCTGAGAAGTGAATTTTTAAGCTAGAAACAATTAATATGTAGAATGCGTTAGATATGCTTCGTGGATGTACAATGCTTATGTAATACCGCTGAAATATCAAGACAACGGCACTTTTCTGAACACATCTTATATGTGGCGAAACTCGAGACCATCCCCACTGAAGCCTCCAAAATATTGCCTTTATACGCTTATGCTAACTTAAACGTGTTGGCATCTTTAGAAGAGAGAGTGAAACTCATTCTTCGGAATTTAGTTAAAAGATCATATATGCCGAATATTAGTTATATTTGTAAAATTTTCGTCCTTTCAGTGCATTTTTCAGATTTGGAAATAGTCAGAAAGCACTGGATAGGGGTAATCATAATAAACGGTATACTTATCGGTCCACGATGTTGAATTTTCCTTCGAATAGAATCTCGTAATCTATTCGACACCTAAACAATACTATTGTTGCTTCACAGTTTGTCTCTATTTAATAAATTTTTAGTCTGTATGGTCTTTAATTGCGAGAATGATATGCGTTACCTTTTAGAGCGTAGTCTAATTGGGGATTTTCATCGCATGTTCTGATGTTTTGTTTCTGGATTCTGTTATAAACACTGATCTTTATTATTTGTAATTACTTGTGGAAACAAGTACATATTTGAAGAAAAATCAGTGACAACATTAAGTTACATATCTTCTATTCATCCGTTGAATTTAACTATTTACCTTTGGAATCATATGCCACATATTCTTGACTATTTTTGAATTTTTTATGCCGCTTAAACACACTTTGCTTTTCCATATTATTGCCGTTATAAGTCGCTTAAAACAATTGGATTAAACAGTATTGTTTCGGCTCTCAACGGTACAGATCGTGTACAGAATTTGTTTCGTGTGGGTTTTCGCCGTAGTTTTCCAGGTGCGACACTCTTTAATTATCTGCTGATGATGACGACTTAGTTGTCAAAAGATGTATACAGAATTCGAAAATAAATGTGGAAAGGGTTTATACGAGGGAGCGTTTTTATATTCGCGAAATGAGCGGGTTGTAGAGGGGTGAGTAGGCGCATTGGGGGCGTGGCCTGTGCAGCGACTCATGATTAGTATAAATACGAAGTTTCATTGTTATTAGACAGTTAGTCTTTGAGCTATCGTCAACCAAGTAACACAATCAGGAGTGAAAAGTGAAATATGGAAAAAATCGAATATCGTGCCGTTATAAAGTCCATTACCAGACAAGGAAAATCAGTCGCGACCATAATGAATGAGATGTCATTGGTTTACGGCGACTCTTGTCCAGGAAAAACCATGGTGTACAAGTGGCATAGTTTATTTAAACAAGGAAGGGAATCCCTTGAAGACGACCCGAGGCCGGGCAGGAGCATTGAGGTGACCACGTCAGCACTTATCCAAAAAGTTGAACAAATTGTACTCGAAGATGCTCGACTAAAGAAGAAACAACACGCAGAAATGGTTGGAGTATCCGATACAACAATTTTTAAAATCCTACACGATCATCTCGGCATGTCTAAGGTCAGCGCAAGATGGGTGCCGAGAATGCTCACGCCGCCGCAAAAACAACAGCGCGTAGAGTGTTCGCGTGCATTTTTGGACCTCTGTAATGAAGACAAGGATGGTGTATTGAGTGGAATTGTTACTGGAGACGAAACTTGGGTTCATCATTATGAACCTGAGTCCAAACAAGACTCCATGCAGTGGCATAAAAAGGGCACAGCACCTCCCAAGAAATTTAAAGTGTCACAAACAGCTGGGAAACTCATGGCAACGGTATTTTGGGACTCGGAAGGAATATTGTTGATTGATTATAAAGATAAAGGTGTTTCTATAACCGGAGAATATTACGCTTCAATATTAGAGCGACTAAAAGAAGCCATTAAAGAGAAAAAACGGGGAAAATTGACAAAAGCTGTTCTGCTTTTGCACGACAACGCGCCCGTCCACAAGAGCCGCGTTGCGTTAGCTGCCCTGCATAAGGTGGGCTTCGAAATTGTGAATCACCCACCCTACAGCCCAGACCTGGCCCCGAGTGATTATTACCTGTTTCCGAAAATGAAAAAAGAGCTGCGGGGTAAAAAATTTACTGCCGATGATGAAGTCAAGGAGGCAGTTTCGGCGTATTTTGCAGATAAAGAGAAATAATTTTTTTATGAGGGTATAAATAAATTAATTGAAAGATGTGAAAAATGTATCCGTCTTGCAGGTGAATATATTGAAAAAGAAAAATAATTTGGTTTTCTTATTTCCACCCCTTGTCCCCCATTCCGCGAATATAAAAACGCTCCCTCGTATATCAACCATAAGTGATTAAAAAAAATGTATGGAAAATGTTTAAAATTTTTTTACCGGATAAAAATAAAAAAATATTGCTCATGATCAATAAAAATATTTTCTTAAATTATTATATCACTGGTATCTTCAATACTCAATATATATTCGTATTACATATGTATGTACATGTTCTCTATCTGTATGAGAAAATATTCGGACTACGCTATGTAAACCTCAGTGAAGTAATGAATTTTAAATTCTTTCGCAACGTCTTTTATAAACCGTATCGATTGAAAAAAATCAACGACGTTTTTTTTGAAAACCGCAACTTTTTTTGTGATAAACCGAAACGACTTTGTCATATAACGCACAGAAGCTAGTTAATTGGCAACTCGATCATCAATAATGAACCCTTGATAATTTCATCAATCACCCCGAAAATATTTGGTTTGTGGGCGTGGTGCCGCATGCGGAACTAAAACTTGACCACCCACCAAGACATATATGGTTAACCCTTAAGTATCGAAACCCTCATTAGAAAACTGTAATTTTATGAAAATTGCTTATTTGCATTCCCATTGCCGCTGTTAAAACCCACGCATAAATGTCGTGGTATATTGAAAGGGTACCGTTATTATCTTGTTATAAAAGTTCTATCTCGACATAGAGAGGGATGAAGATGAGAATTCGTCCAGTGATTAATGAACAGAGATAATGCAGATATTAAGACATCATTAGTGACGGTATGTTGCAGATTAATTATTTCGTAAAAGTTCCCAATTTATCTTTGTTAGTTCTAGTAATTTCGTTCGTTTTTTTCGATAAAAAATAAGAAATTTATGTCATTCCCTTTGAGGAAGAATTCAAAAAGAGTTGTTTTTACGTGCGTGAGGTCCTCTCGTGTGATGTTTTTAATATTTTTTCGCTACCATAACGTTGCGGGTGGTTTATCATAATTTGGACTGTACGAAATTGCTAATGGTTAGTTGCCACCCTTTATCCAGTTTCGCACAATGGGGTGGAACATTTGTTATCTAACATAAAAGAATTTCATGTCGAAATAGATTTCGTGTGATAGATATACGTGAGAGTAATGAAAAGATTAAACTACAATAAATATTTTCGACCATCAGGTAACTTGTTTTCATAGTAATTTTAAAAATTAAACGCGTTGCGTTAAGATATACATATCAAGAGAGTAATATTGTCTTAGCGTAGTATGTGTAAAATAGATTTGTAACTAACATTAAATTAGCAATAGGATGAAAGCTATTTTAATATAATTAACTAATTAACTTTTTTTGAATATATTTTTGTTGTTTAAATATTGAAATAAAAATTTATTTCTAAGTAACACAGATGGTCTCAGTCGAAAATCTTCTTAAACGTTTGCTATTGGTGCGCAACTAAGTTCTCGCTGTTTTTCAAGAGATGACTCCAGTAGTAAGTGCTGGTCGATTGTGACATAACCAAAACGTCATGAACCAAGCTTAGACATATGGTAAACAAACCGCTTTGACACATTCGTGATTTTGTTTTTGCGTCATATACTTTTGGTTCTGTGAAAATGTCTGATTTTGTGCCAAATAATCGTCATTTGCGGGAAGTGTTGCTTTTCTTCTTTCATTCGAAGAAAACGGCGGCTGAAGCGCATCGAGAACTCCAAAAAGTTTACGGTGATGCTGCTCTAAGTGAAACAACGTGCCGTGATTGGTTCCGTCGCTTCAAAGACGGTGATTTCGATGTTGACGACCGTTCGCGTGAAGGAAGACCAAAAACCTTCGAAGACGCTGAATTGGAGGCATTGCTCGATGAGGATCCGTGCCAAACGCAAAAAGAGCTTGCTTCAGCATTAGGAGTTACCCGCCAAGCCATTTCCCAGCGATTTCATGCGTTGGGAATGATTCAAAAACAAGGAACTTGGGTTCCTTATGATTTGAAGCCAAGAGACTTTGAGCGTCGTTTTTTCGCCTGTGAACAACTGCTTCAGCGGCAAAAAAAGAAGGGTTTTCTTCATCCCATCGTTACGGGTGATGAAAAATGGATTCATTACAGCAACCCAAAGAGAACAAAATCATGGGGACTGCCCGGTCATGCTTCTACGTCGTTGGTTCGGCCGAATATTCACGCTGCGAAAGCTTTGCTGTGTATTTGGTGGGACCAGGGCGGTGTTATTTATTATGAGCTGTTGAAACCGAACGAAACCATCACTGGGGAACGGTATCGAACTCAATTGATGCGACTGAGCCTAGCATTGCACGAAAAGCGGCCACAATACGAGCAGAGGCACGAGAAAGTGATTCTACAGCATGATAACGCTCGGCCTCACGTTGCCAAACCCGTTAAAACCTACTTAGAAACGCTCAAATGGGAGGTCCTACCCCACCTGCCACATTTCCCAGATATTGCGCCGTCTGATTATTACTTGTTCCGTTCGATGGCACATGATCTGGCTAATCAGCAGTTCCGCTCATATGAAAACACCTCAAAATGGCTTGATTCATGGATAGCCTCAAAAGACGAACACTTCTACCGTGACGGTATTCGAGCTCTGCCAGAAAGTTGGGAAAAAGTTGTCGCTAGCGATGGGCAATATTATGAATGATTCATTTGTAATCATCTTTTCACAATAAAGTTGCATTTTCATCAAAAAAACAGCGAGAACTTAATTGCGCACCTAATACTTTCCGTGAAAAGCGATACTCACTGTGTAGTATATTTTTTTTAAATTCTATATTTGCAATAATATATTAATAAATATAAGACGCTTGTTTACATTTACATTTATAATCGATAATTTTTTCGAAAATTTCATACAAAATATGGTCGGAATAGTGTTTTAACTTCGTCAACTGTGAAGAAATTAACTGGTCGTCCAAACACAAGCCGTTCAAATGTCAATATCGAAGCAGTGCGTGAGAGTGTCGGTGACAACCCAGAAACCTCAATTCGACGTCGTGGACAAGAATTGCAAATTTCAAGAAGCTCTCTACAGCGTATACTCACTAAAGATTTATGTCTGAAGCCTAATGACTATCCACAGCGAAGAGAGTTCGTTGAATGGATTATTGAACATTAACAAATGGATGCTGATTTTTCGAGCAAAATCACCCTAAGCGATGAATCACATTTTCACCTTGATGGCTTTGTTAATCGCCAAAATTGCCGCTTTTGGGTTTCTGAGAACCCACATGTGATTGTCGAAAAACAAATGCATCCACAACGTATCACTGTTTGGTGTGGATTTTGGGCTGGAGGCATAATTGGACCATACTTCAACACAACGGTGCCACATGCCATACAGCCCGTGAAACAATTCAATTACTGCATGAGACACTTCCAGGTCGTGTACTCTCTCGTTTCGGTGATCAAAATTGGCCCCTAGATCGTGTGATTTAACACCATTAGATTTGTTTTTATAGGTTATTTGAAATCACAGGTCTATGTCAACAAACCCACAACCACCCGTGCATTAAAGGAGGAGATTCAACGCTGCATCAACGAAATTCAGCCACATTTGGGCATAATAGTCATGAAAAATTTCGACAGACGAGTGCGTATGTGCATGCAAAGCCGTGGAGGCCATTTTTCTTTAACGTTTGCTACTTTTCGTGAAAAGCGATACTCACTGTGTAGTATCTTTTTTTAAATCCTATATTTGCAATAATGTATTGATAAATATAAGACGCTTGTTTACATTTATAATCGATAATTATTAGACGAATTATAATTTATAATGTATACACAACAAAATTCTTACATAACTTAAGTGAGTCTCGAATAATCATACGAGGGTAGCCGTTTATATTTCGGGAATAGCAAACAATAGTTAATAGTCCCGAGGCAATAATAAGTACTCTACTAAAACGACATAAGTTAATGTTAGAATGTGACGATATTAGGTTGAAAGTTCATGACACAGTGACAATAGAGAATTTAATGATGAATTCAGACGGGTGTGTTGAGTATACAACGTAAGATATTGTCCAGTAGAAGACGGAGGAAGTTGCGGATTCCTTAACATCCTTAAAAGATGGGAAAGTTAAGGAAGTTTCGAAATAAATGAATAGGTTCTTAACGCTAGCCACATCTAAGTGAATTGTTGAGAGCAAAGGATTATTTCTACTGCTTATACAGTAAATAAGTAATTATTAGGTGCGCAACTAAGTTCTCGCTGTTTTTTTTTCTGATGAAAATGCAACTTTATTGTGAAAAAATGTTTACAAATGAATCATTCAAAATATTGCCCATCGCTAGCGACAAGTACGGTAGAAGTGTCTTTTGAGGCTATTCACGAATCAAGCCGTTTTGAGATGTCTTCATATGAGCGGAACTGCTGATTTGCCAGATCTTGTGCCATCGAACGGAACAAGTAATAATCGGATAGCGCAATATCTGGAGAATATGGCGGGTGGGGTAGGACCTCCCATTTGAGCGTTTCTAAGTAGCTTTTAACGGGTTTGGCAACATGAGGCCGAGCGTTATCATGCTGTAGAATCACTTTCTCGTGCCTCTGCTCGTATTGTGGCCGCTTTTCGTGCAATACTAGGCTCAATCGCATCAATTGAGTTCGATACCGTTCCCCAGTGATGGTTTCGTTCAGTTTCAACAGCTCATAATAAATAACACCGCCCTGGTCCCACCAAATACACAGCAAAACATTCGCAGCGTGAATATTCGGCCGAAACAACGACGTAGAAGCATGACCGGGCAGTCCCCATGATTTTGTTCTCTTTGGGTTGCTGTAATGAATCCATTTTTCATCACCCGTAACGATGCGATGAAGGAAACCCTTCCTTTTTTTGCCGCTGGAGCAGTTGTTCACAGGCGAAAAAACGACGCTCAACGTCTCTTGGCTTCAAACCATAAGGAACCCAAGTTCCTTGTTTTTGAATCATTCCCAACGCATACAATCGCTGGAAAATGGCTTGGCAGGTAACTCCTAATGCTAAAGCAAGCTTTTCTTGCGTTTAGCACGGATCCTCATCGAGCAATGCCTCCAATTCAGCGTCTTCGAAAGTTTTTGGTCTTCCTTCACGCGAACGGTCGTCAACATCGAAATCACCGTCTTTGAAGCCACGGAACCAATCGCGGCACGTTGTTTCACTTAGAGCAGCATCTCCGTAAACTTTTTGGAGTTCTCGATGCGCTTCAGCCGCCGTTTTCTTCGAATGAAAGAAGAAAAGCAACACTTCCTGCAAATGACGATTATTTGGCACAAAATCAGACATTTTCACACAATCAAAAGTATATGACGCAAAAACAAAATCACTAATATGTCAAAGCGGTTTGTTTACCATATGTTTAAGCTTAGTTCATGACGTTTTGGTTATGTCACAATCAACCAGCACTTACTACTGGAGCCATCTTTTGAAAAACAGCGAGAACTTAGTTGCGCACCTAATACATGCTTTCTGGGATTATCAACTTTTAATTTATTATTTCTTTTATAGGTAAAACTTTTTTGGATGTTAAGGTGTATTTAACAATCAGTCATTCAGCCAATTTGGATAAGTATTCTTTCTATTTTTGTATAAAAATAAAATTTATTTTCAATATTCATAAATGTTTTTTTAGATAATGATATTGGCGTTTAACAAATAAATACAAGTTACAAATATTTAGTTGATAGATTTTCAAACAGTAGCAAAGTAAATAAAATTTATTTTTAGATACATTTATTAATTGAAAACATTATAAAATCTCTAAGCACTTCCATTAATGACGTCGTAATTAAATTATTACAAGTTTATTTCATTAAGCATACTGTAATTATTGTCCTTGCTTTATGATGACCTTAAAATTGGTTACATAAATAGATTTAAATTGTAGACGTAAAAGTAAAAAACTTAGAAAACCAGAACGGGGACTATTTATTATTGAAAGTAATTGATATTATTATAACGGTTCAGACGACAAAATTCAATTACCACAAAATGAGAATTTCTCCTCAGGGTCGACTTTGAAATAACATTGACGAAATAAAGAATCGTGTCTTGGTGGAGAGATATTAATATTATCGTGGTCGTTAACGGGGTCCGTTATCCACAGGGGTAAGCAATTACTGAAATACATAAAGTAAAAATATTTTTGAAACAAATGACCGATGAAAATTGATACTTCCTGTCCTACTTTTGATCATTAACTTTTAAAATAGGTAGATATGTTTCCTTAACTATAATAATTAATACAGAAAGTCTATCATGCTAGAAACTTATTAATAAAAAGTCAACCAAGTCAATGCGCCTTCTTTACAATTTACGAGAACACTTTTAAAATGTATACTTGAAGCATTTTCACTTACATGTCAGAATAAATTATACTGTATGGCAATTATGATATATATGAGGGATATAATAAAGCATTTCCGAGTGAATTAATTTAAAATCAATGAACAGTTGAATGTTAAATATGTGGCACACTATTTTAAACAAAATTTTTGTTTCGTTGAACATTTAGCATTGGAAGTAACCTAATTACTTAATGCATTTATGTATATCAGATGCTCATCAAACACTGATTGAATAGTTTTGTGAAATACTGCAAATAGCCATTATTACAAAGGGTACTAGGAAAGTTTTGCAATATGACGCAACAATGAATCGTTGCTGCATATTGAGACATGTTCATACGTGCATAGTAGCCGCCGCGTCATGTCGATGGGCTCAGTTATTCATTAGCAGTGTGAGTGTAAAGTGCTTGCGATGGCATCGTGGTCACGAAATGAGATAAGGGCAGTTTTGCGTTATAATTTCGTGCGTGGTTTAAACATAGACCAGTGCTTCGAAGAAATGACTCTTGCACTAGGTGATGTTTGTCCACGTCGCACAACGATATTCAGGTGGTATAGAGAATTCCAAAGAGGAAATTTAACTGTGGAGAATGCTGAGAGGCCGGGAAGGGCACGAATGTCGGTTACGGAGGAAAACATTACAGCTGTGAGGTAAATGCTTAGCGAGGACAGGCGACTGACCTACCAACAGATAGAAGGTACTTCAGGCCTAAATGCACCAGTAATTCGTTCCATTCCGCATGATCATTTGCACGTGAAGAAACTTTGTTCTCTCTGGGTGCCGCATCGACTGACTGAAGAGCAGATGACACGACGTGTGACTTGGTGCCAGGAGATACTAAAAAATTTAATAAGGGACAATCTCACTATGTGAACAACATCGTGACAGGTGACGAGACTTGACTATACTATTTCGATGTGCCCACCAAAGCTCAAAACAAAGTTTGGGTCTTTGATGATGAGAAATACCCGTAGTTGTCAGAAAATCCCGATCTGTAAAGAAGAAAACGATAGCTGTATTTTTCAAATCGAGTGGAATTGTGGAACGCTTCGTTTTGGACACACGGAAGACAGTCACAGCTAAATGGTATACTGAACAGTGCCTGTCTAAAGTCATTGGATCTATGAAGAACCTGCGACCAAAGTCAAGATGGACCTGGTTCCTCCATCACGATAATGCTTCAGCTCACCGCTCCAAAGCCTGCACCGAATATTTGACCACGACAGGATTAAAACTTCTCGAGCACCCTCCCTACAGTCCAGATCTTGCTCCCTGCGACTTTGCACTCTTCCCGCATGTGAAAATGAAGCTAAAAGAGAGGCAATTTTCCAGTGATGAGGACCTTCTGCGGGCTTGGGACAACGAGTGTGCTTTACTCCCTAGTGAAACTTGGCAGAACTGATTTAAAGATTGGTTTCGGACAATGGAGCGGTGTATTGAGTGTAGAGGAAATTACTTTGAAAAAATTAAATAAACAAAGCTGTACTGCAAAACTTTCCTGGTACCCCTTGCAGTTATAATTGAATGAATATGTCATCATGGCACAGATGTTATTAAATTGTGAAAATTAAGTTTTACCCGAAGTGCATTTACTGTTGTTGCCTCATGTTAATATCTTGTTTACATACACTACGGACCATAAATTACTGTAGGTAAAATATAAGAAAATGGTATACTTTTGGTAAAACAATATATATACTGATAAAAATGTAATTATTATAAAAATAAACTATATATCCTTATAAACCAATATAATATTATTAGTTCTATGAAGAAAAATTGGCGCTTTCCATTTTAAGCGACTTTCGTCAAAATATCCACCTTTACGCTTAATAACTTCACTTTACAAATTTTGCGTAGTCTCAACACAAGTTTTTGAAGAGTTTCAACTGGAATATTGTTCCAAGCATTTGTAAGGCGTTCCCACAGCTGTTGCTGCGATTTTGTACAGTGTTCTCTCACTTTTCTGTCTAGCTCATCCAACAGCAACTCGATAGGATTCATATAGGGCGATTGTGGGGGTCAAATCATATTTAGAAGAAGTCCTTCTTCTCCTTCTTGTTTCATATAATCCTTACAAAGTTTAGTACTGTATTTGGGGTCATTATCTTGTTGGAAATAAAAACTTCTCCTATCAATTTAATTCCGGATGGAATTGCGTGTTCTTTTAAAATTTTCAAATATCCTTTCCTTAAAATTTAATCAATTCTATGCCAATCTTTAACATCATTAAAAGAAAATGATCCCCAAACAAGAGCTGAACCTCCACCGTGTTTAATTGTTGACATAGCACATTCTGAAATCGACAATTACTTCCAAACACTTGGAACTTGGATTTTCGCCTACGGAACCCGCTTCCACATTTCCACATCCCAATGTTGGTGGCTTTTGGCCCATCGTAATTGTTTTTTATGATTTTGTGATCGTAGCAATGGTTTACGAGCAGCAAATTGCCCTTTTAGTCCCGCCTTTAATAAAGGTGTTTTTACGGTAGTCGGCGACACCGGATTTTCACGATATTTATTTAATTGTACGCGAAGCTGAGGATCTGTTAAACGTCTATTCTGTTTAGATAACAATTCCAGCCGCAAATCTTCTTGTCTAGTGGTAATCCTTGGTCTTCCGACACGTTTTTTTGGTTGTATTGCACTCGTCGTTATGTACTTTTTCACTGTACCTTACGCTGCATGATGTTAATTTTAATTTTTGCGCTACATAACGATTTGAATATTATGGGTAAACTTCCCACAAACGCACTCACATCTGTTATTTCAATTGTCGCTACCGAAACCCGGTAGTGTACATCCCGAAGCTTTTGGAAAGGACTAAGGTCTAGGTTTTTGGCCCCATGTGATTTCTATCTATTGTCCAAACTACATTTGCCGATGAAGGGACAGCGTCATGCCGACGTCGAAGCCATTAAAAAGGCGTCGAAAGCGATCTTGAAGGACATCTCTAAAGATGAACTTAAAAATTCAGTCTACATGTTAATTGACCGTTTAAAACATTATATCGAAGGCGAAAGCGGCTACTTTGAATAAAATAAATGAATTTTACCAAAATAGTAAGCTTTTGTACCTATTTTATATAAGTTTCGTTTTCTCTGGGACAGACTGCATGTAATAACAAAAAATAAAATTGTTTGTAATTATAATTACATTGTTGTTTGTGATGTTACAGATTTCTTGTTATAATCGAATAGAAAATTCAAATTAGACAGAACTTAATATTTATAAATTTAATCTTTTATGATCATTAAATTCATATTTGTACAAATTATAATATAATTTTTTCGCTTTTTATTATTCATACGGGAGAAATGACAGGCTTATACATAATAATCAAGAGTAATAAAAGAAATACTTAGTGTTAAATGTAAATAATATATCTGGTAGTCTCTTTGCAAAACAAACGAGAATGCTTATACAAATTTCCGGCGTTAAAGGCATTACATATTAGCACATGTAATTATACGTTGGAGAGAGCAAATATTTGCTTTAAGGTGGTGTAATTTGGACAAAATAACTTCATAACATCAACGGAGCGCTATAAATTTTGATTTATGCTCACCCAAAAAGAAAATGAACAAGTAAGAGGAAAAAAGAACACTACCTAAGCGTTAATGGGATTATTATTGTTTTGGGATCGGATTTTTTTTCGAAAGTGATTATTTTAACCAGATCTTGTTAACTGGACGCCGAGTGGTGGATTCTACTTACCCCGACCGTATCTTTCGAATGTGATCCTTTCAAATTACTGATCACCAAAACCGAACCCTCTTGATTCGAGTGCGATAGGAAGTATTTACAACACACGCTTAAATAAATATTGACAAAAGATCGGACAGAGTGCAAGATCGACACAAGATAACGTAAGTATGCCAATGGAAAATTATATCACCAGAAAATATGAATGGAAACGATAATCTTGCGGTGATTATGTCAATTTTAAATTATTTTAAAATCCATTATTGAAGTGGCATTTTCTCAAATTGTGGTTGCTAGAATAAATATTCCTTGACCAATTTTGTTAAGAAAATTAGAATACTTAAATACAGGAAATTCGTATTTATATTTGTAGTATTCGTTACGATATATTTCTAAGTATTTAGAATTTTTACAATCGTTGAATCATTAAGTAACAAACGATTTCGAAATCAATTTAATAAAATTAAACTATGGTGTAATAACAATAGATAAAGGATGAATGTAAAGTTGTGTAATGTTATTAGTTTCATTAAGAAATTATATCCGATTTACTACTCTTAGCATATGGTAGCACTGACTTAAATCGATGTATTACAAACAAAGATCTATCCGTACATTTTGACATTAACTTCAATTTATTGATCATACATAAATAATAACGGGTTTAGTCATGAAAATGAACATTACCACAAAACAAATTGTATAAACGATGTTCTGATATTGTTACGAGGGTAGCCGTTTATATTTCGGGAATAATAAACAAAAAAAATTTTTTTATTATTGAAAATAGTTTTGCTTTCCAGAATATTCTCCTTGAAAATCAATGCACTTTTGCATTCGTTTAAACCAATCCGAAAAGCATTGCTGCCACTGCGAAGGCGGTATCTTCAAAATATGAGTTTTGAATGCTGAACTGTTTCTTCCAGCGTAGAAAACCGTTGACCGTGAAGTTTGTTTTTCACGTGTGGGCACAAAAAGAAATCATAGGGTGCTAGATCAGGGTTGTACAGCGGATGGCTCATCAATTTAATGTTTTGTCCGGTCAAATATTCAATTGTTTGAACCGACATGTGAGAGCTCATCTTGGAATACCCACACAGTTTATTGTTGTTTACTATCGGGCTCATACGGATAGATGCAAGATTCATCACCTATGACGACTTTATAAATGTTTCTTGAAGCACGGCCATTGTATTTTTGTGCATTTCTAGGCACCAATCGATGCGAGTGGTTGTCAAATTATATGGTACCCAACGTGGACATAGCTTCTTAACGGCTAAATATTCAAGCAGGATCTTATACACGCTGGTGTTACAATACCTGGAGATGCCTCGATCTCACAGTATGTCACATGACGGTCTTGCATTATCAATTCAGACACTACATTAATGTCTTCCGACACAACAACATTTGTGGGACGACCTTCACGAAATTCATCGTCTAAAGAACGCCGTCCAAGTTAGAATTCGCTAGGTCAACGTTATGATATCACCATATAAAGAATTCAGCTCGTTGATGCATTCTTGTTGAGATAATTTACGCCGAAAGTTATGAAAAATAATTGCACGAAAATGTTCGCGAGTTAATTCCATTTTTTCGCTGACATAAAATTTTCAAGTTACTGTTACTAAAATGACAAACTTCACGATGCAATCATCAGATCGGAGGCAACACTAACACTGTTGCCAGTTCCCGAAATATGAACGGTTACTCTCGTACAATACAAGCAAGTATCTGTATACAATATAAACAAACACCTGAGCTGTTCCAAGAATATCACAAAGGCCTGAAATAGATCGCACACCTCAAAGGATTCATCGAATTATGAAACATATGACACACATATGTAAAATTGAAATAGAAAACGTACATGTAGAAAATATCAATATTCATCATTATTATATTATTCAGCATTAAATGAAAGGGATGAAGACAGCACTGACCTTAAGAATGCCCAAAGTATGTGAAAAAGTGTTTTCTTAAGTATGATATTTTTCTTATGTCATTTCAAATAGTTTATGCCAGGTACTTCATTAATATTAGATTATTGTTAACACTACCGATTGCGATGTATAAACGCAGTTATTATAAATGGGTAATTATAGGGCAAAATCTCGATTAGAATTGTATTATTAATATGGATTTGACACAATATTAGTGATGTGTAGATTATATTGCTTCTTGCTACTGAAAACTCAATCGCTATCTTGAGGAAGTCCGTGATACAAAATAAGACAACTTGTCAATTAATTCTTTTTGTAACACAAACATATGCTACATATGCCAATCTGCTCACGTCAGAAGGCTAATGAGCTGGATTGAATGTTAAATAGATTTTATTTAGATATTTAACTAATTATCTCTGTCTAGTAAGGTCTAATTGAGAAGCAACACGCCTGTGTTTAGCACTGAATTGAAGAATTGAGAAAAATCATATGAAGGTCCATATTTTTGATAAAACAATCACTTTTTAGATAGCAACAGAAAATCGAAATTTATGACAGAATATGATCAAATGCAATAATCCACATTTAAATTTGGATGCTTTTTTAAATTTCTGTGATAATTCTAAATTTATTAACACTAGATAGTGATATCAAAACTTACTGATAGAAACGTCTAAACTACTTAAAGAAAAGTTATTTTTTCTTAAATAAGTAAACATCTAAAGCAACATTCTAATTTTTCGCCGAAAGAAATTGGATATTGCACGATTACAAACTATTATACTAGACGTTTTCAAGTAAAACAGATACTATTTCTGCTTCCTTTTGTTCGATTTTTAATGTGATGTGCGTAAGGCGAGATGTTCTCACCGTTCTCGTGATCAGTGTGACATAGTCACTTCCCTGAGGTAAGGTTATATATCTCTCTCTCTGGACGTGTAGTATCGGATTCTTGAAATCTTGTTAATTTTATTTTGTGATGACGCTAACCGATTAGCATTTCATTGTGATACTTTCAATTTGGGTGTTCTATCTTAAAACGTTCGATAATTCTAAAAGACATATGAACTAATAAGGGATAAAAAAGCTTTAAACAGCGAAGACGTCGAATTCGTAGTTTACATGCTGCTTTATGTTAATGCATTTTCAAATTTTGCAAGAGCAAGTAGTTAAAACAATTTCACAATTGTCTCTGCAAATAGTTGTAGTAATAAATGATTTAAAAAAAATAGCAAAAATTTGGAATCGATGTCTCTAGAAATGAAAATTACTAGCATTTAAATACATAGATTTGCTATGGCAAATTCGAATTTTTGTCGTTAATAAATAATAGTGAAACTATTTTTTAAATCAATAAGTTAATAAATTAATAATTAAATCGTACGCAAGATTCAAGTTTTTAGAAGAAAAATTAAGAACACACATTTTTCATTTACAGATGATAACTGGATTTATGATCATCAGGGACTAGAATTCGGGATACTTACTAATACCGCCTTTGTATCGTGAACTGCTAGTTTCATTTACTCCGCATCGGTTGTCGGTCAAATTCATTCATGGTGTAGATGTGCATTTCGTTGAGACATGGATTTTTTTTAAATTGATTTTCTCGTTGTCTTTATATTATTAGTTTATTAGATATTGTTAAAGAAACTATTTTTAATTTTTCTCGTTATTAGTTTTTAAGTGTTTCAGAATTAATTTTTTTAGGGAAAGTATGTACTTCACAGTTGAAATACTTATTTTTCAAAAAAATTATTTTTTTGGGCTCTCAGATGTCTAGTTTACTTCCGTTTTATATTTATTTACTTTATCGAGTTTCCTAAAGAAATATGAATATTTTGTAAAGCACGCTATTTTCTTTGAAAATATTTGACGACTAAATTATATAACCAAATTGCTATTTACTTGTTACGAATATATAGTTTACTCATGCTAAGAAAAAAAACGAAGAGCGTTTATTATGTACATACAACCATGCTCAAATGTATTAGACACCTTACGAATTTATGTACATACATATGTTACATATATAGTTTATATAGTTTAGTTAAAAGAGAGGTGAGGAAAATAAAACTGTTGTGAAAATTATGTACAAAGTGTTATTTAGTAATATAGTACAATTTATCAATATTTTGTCGCTCCGCCCTTGGCCTTAATGACAGCTCGCACTCGTCGAGGCATACTCGCTACTAAATTGTAACACTCTGCCAGTGGTATTGCAGCCCATATTTCCTCGAATTTTTGTTGATAATTCTGCTTTTGACAGGCATTTATGTTCCGTGATCTTAGTTTTTAAGATACGCCACAAATTTTCAATGGGCGACAAATCGGGACTTTGTGGCGGCCAATCCAATACCTCCACTGTGTTTTCCTCGAACCAACGCATTACAACTCCCGATTTGTGGCAGGGCGCATTATCTTGCTGAAAAATGTATTGTGGAATATCCTGGTCGAATAGTTTTAGCACAGACGGTTCTAATACTTCCTCCAACATGGCTAAATAGCGTTGGCTATTCATCTGTCCATCGCACAGGTACACTTCTCCAACACCGTATGCAGACATACAACCCCAAGCCATGATACTACCACCTCCAAATTTTACTGTGGGAATGATACATTGTGGTTCATAAGCTTCCCCTTGCCTACGCCCAACGTATAGCATCCCAGGTAGTCCCCAAAGCTGCCAGCCAAAAGAAGAAAGTTAGCACTTAGACAGGATTAATTTTGTTTAATGTTACATGTAGACTGAATTGCATACAACGATAAGAATATTAGTCATGAAGACGTACTTCCATACCTCGATATTCGATTCATCAGACTAAAGAATTTTCGACCACTTCTCGATTGTCCAATTTTCATGTTGTTTGGCCCATAAATACCGCTTCTTTTTATGAGCGTCAGTTAAAAGCGGTTTACGTCGCGCTTTACACCCTCGTAAACCAGCACGCTGGAGACGCCTTCTTACTGTTTGCGCAAAAACTGTTTTTCTTATCACTGAGAGCCAGTCTTTGTAAAATTCTGTCTTCTCTAATCGAGGTACAGGGTTTTCTGCCACTTTTTGATCTGTTAACAAACGACCCACTCTCCTGATAGCGACTAATGGTTGTACGGACTGCACATCGCGAACATTTTTTTTTGCAATTGCAGCGATTGATAACTTCTGGGAATGCAGTAGCACTATTTGGGCGCGTTCCCCTGCCGACGACTCGGGCATTTTTCTTCAACAAATAACTGACACAACGTGAAAAAATAGGATAATCTAATTAATCTCTACCACAAACTCACAAACGCACGTTGCTCGCACACTGCTAGAATGACACTAAATTTCTAAAATCCACAATTTCCCCTTTCCACCTATTCTTTTCAATAGGGGATTAACTAGGGTATTCAAAAACGCATTTCTGTAAATACCATTAACTATTTTTACGGTTAATTTCCGTCAGACTTGGATAATACCGAGAATAAGGGTTTTTACCTGGGGTGTCTAATACATCTGAGCATGGTTGTATGTATATCTCTTGCATATTCCTTTTCAATACATGAGATAATTTTATTACATACTTACGAACTATTGAAATATATATTAATGCTTTTAGTATTTTCTATGGTTAGTTGTACAGTATTTGTTTCTTCATGAAAAAAATCTATTTCTACAATGCTCCCACTCTTCCTACTTTTCCATATACATATGTATTGTTAGATTTGGTGTATCATACTTACGGGTTTTCTTTCAGATCTTCTTCCAATGGCCCTACAGACTAAAATGGTCATTGAATATTTTTAGCTTTTGTCCTCTTCCGTACTATCGGGCAAGAACTGCTTATATCAACTCTTGCGCATGCCGAAGCATCTCGTCTTTCCATTATCCCCCTTTGGGCTTCTGTCCTTCATCTTGTCTCCCGTTGCCCTTTTTAGTAACCTATCATCCTCCGTCCGCTCCACGTTACCACATCACTTCATCCTCTGCAGTCTAACAATTTCTCAGATAGTCGTTTCTTTGAATAATTGGTAAATTTCTTGATTGTATAGTTTTCTCTGTATTTGGTTATCGTTTATTGGGCCAAAGATGTTTTCCAGTATTCTTCAAATACCACCCGTCCATTCTTACAGCTCTCTGTCATGAGTCACGCTTTACGCCCATAGCATATTATTGGTCTAATGATGGTTTCATAAAATTTGATTTTTGATTGTTGGTGTATAGTCTGGGAACGGAATATATGTGATAGTGCGAAGTGCATATCATGAATTCTCTTATGTTTCTCTTTATAGAGAGCGACGTTTTATCGAGTCAACACGTTACTTTCTCGTAGATATGGAACTTTTGCCCTTCTAACCTTCCTCGTTTCACGAAGGAAATGAAAGTCACTTGTTGCTAAATTTAGGCTATGTGGTAGATCATATGAATCTTGCGTTGTTGAGGAGAAAGTCAGCACTTCATTTCTGGATTAAAAATACAGCACGAATACGAAGCACGAATAGTAATTTTTTTCATTAAAAAATTGCATTTGCATCCATATAGAATGCAGGTATTCCAGAAACTATTATTCAGCGTTAGCGTTGAGAGCATGAAAAGGAGAAATTGCTGAACTGACGAATATGGAATCGTCTCGAATTTTGAAAAAAAACCTTCTTGGGATTTTTAATGTTGAAGAATATGAAATGCTCACATCCGGTATATTTTGTAAACTAGCTTCAACTAATTTTTGCGTATTTCTCCACCAATTGTTTCTCTAGGTGTCTTATAGACTGTAAAATCTGAAAATAACAACGGTTTTAATACAGAAATATTGCAAATACAAGAAATTCGCGATTTTTGTGAGCTAACCCCCAAGAGTATGTTTAAATTCTACTATTACGTGAGAAGTTTTATTTAATTGCAGTCATAGCTGTTTCTGGGATATTTTTGAAAATTTATTATTGTCGTCTGGATGTAAAATGATGTGAAACAGCAGCTTAATGTTGATCGTATTTATAATTCAAAAAATTTAGTTTACAAGTTTACGCTGTTGGCATTTTGTGCTTGTTAATTGTTCATCGCTTAATCAGTAGTAAAGTAATACCATTTTAATTAAGTAGTTAACGTGTACTACTTGTTAACATAATGAAAATTCTTAATGAGGAAAAAACTAAAAAATATATTATTGCTTCGAAAAATAAAAAAAATGGAAATTCATGCGTATATTAGAAATTATTTTTATTTTTAAATTTACCTGAAAAATATGTTGAAATAAATCCTAAATTCTAACTAAAAATAAGTAACGCATAAAACTTAAAAAGGTACGTAACTTAAGGAAAAACCACTCAAAATAATTAAATTACTTTCTTTTCTAATGTATTGTTAACTAATATCTAAAACTCCAAATGATTGCTAGCCTGACAACTAGACATATTTATCCATCTTATTAAGAATATTAAATAAAATATTAAATAATAAAGAAACAAAAAGAGATCTTTACATTACACCAAATATAGTTAATATGAAATGCATTTTTCTTAAATACTTTCTAAAAAATGTTTTGTAATGTGATTCTTTCGTTAGCACATCTAAATATGTATTCAATATAGAAGACATACTTGGATGAACATAAAATGAAAGACTTTGTATTGTAGCACATATTTATTTTCATTAGTCCAAATCTGTCTCAGCATAAAAAAGTTGCAGATTCACCAATAATCACGGTCTTTAAATAAAGAACGTGTATGGAAAACAAATCGGAAGTCTCCAGTAACAACACATTCGTATTGTTTGTCTATAATCAAAATAATGACCCGGCGAAGAACTGAAAGTCATTGAATCTTCACCATCAGTAGATAATATACATTAATGAATTGTTTTGTGTAATAATAAAGTACGGAATGCCACCTCTATTTCTTGTTGATTTTTTCATTCCTTCACGACACAAAATTGATATATTTCCCTCGTGTTGTCATTGTGAACACTCGAGAATGTCCCACGGTACAGGATGCAACGAGGTGAATTTTGTCGACGTTGATAGTTCGTGTAATGCCTAATCGTTTGCTCAGATTACATTTCGGAATCTTAAGGGAGGTCTTCCATCCATGCAGATGATTAATTCACCGAAAAATGTAAACTACCTGCATATAAATGGGTTAGTAATAATTGTCACTGTGAGACGTTAAGGAATTAATGTATGTTTTGCAGATTTCGCGGGTTGTGTATTTTAAAATGTAATTAACGCTTCCATAAATTTATGATGATAATTAAGAAGCAATAAATGTTGACTTGGAAAATAGGTAATTTGAAGGATAACAATTTACATTTCTAAAAATTGCTTTTGAAAATTGAAAAATTGAAATTCTTTATATATCTCGAGAAAACATATTTCATTAAGGATGAACTGTTGTGTTCATAGATTATAGCGTGAGATTTTACTATTAGTCCCACTTTTTGGATAAATTTAGTATTATATTTTAATGTTGATAAGATTTTGTGATAATAGGGGTGAAATTTGGTTAATTTCTTATATTCGTTTCGAAATTTACGGCAGTGTGAATAAACTTTCTAAATAGAGAATCCTCATATGCTCAAACTGGCAATTCATATTCAAATCTGATATTTATCTTTTAAAGGACTAAACGCATCTTAAATTTGGGCTGATATGTAAAAAACTTTTGGCGACAATGTTCTCTCGA
The DNA here is from genome assembly GCA_031893035.1 of Dermolepida albohirtum. Taxonomy (NCBI): domain Eukaryota; kingdom Metazoa; phylum Arthropoda; class Insecta; order Coleoptera; family Scarabaeidae; genus Dermolepida; species Dermolepida albohirtum. The sequence continues at coordinate 42,417 of JAVIWB010000020.1, read as the reverse complement.
AAGCCACAATTTGTCGCTGGGATGTGGACCATCAAACAATGCAATAATTCCGAAAATGGTCATAAAAATTAATGATATTATTTTGAATAACTATCTCAATCTCACTCTTTTTGGTGGCTGTGATGAACTTATCCACATGAACGAGTGTCACCGCATAAAATATCAATGGACAAATTTCTATAAAGGGTACTGGGAAAATTTTGCAATATAACGTGATAATGAATCGTAGGAAGCTGCTTGTTGCTGCATGTTGATGATAATGATGTCGATGGGCTCAGTTATTCATTAGCAGTGCGAGTGTAAAGTGCTTGCGATGGCATCGTGGTCACGAAATGAGATAAGGGCAGTTTTGCGTTATAATTTCGTGCGTGGTTTAGACATAGACCAGTGCATCGAAGAAATGACTCTTGCACTAGGTGATGTTTGTCCACATCGCACAACGATATTCAGGTGGTACAGAGAATTCCAAAGGGGAAATTTAACTGTGAAGGATGCTGAGAGGCCGGGAAGGCCACGAACGTCGGTTGCATAGGAAAACGTTACTACTATGGGGAAAATGCTTGGGGAGGACAGGCGAGTGACCTACCAGCAAATAGATGGTACTTCGGGCCCAAATGCACCAGCAATTCGTTCGATTCTGCATGATCACTTGCGCGTGAAGAAACTTTGTTCTCTCTGGGTTCCGCATCGACTGACTGAAGAGCAGATGGCACGACGTGTGACTTGGTGCCGGGAGATGATAAAAAAGTTTAATAAGGGACAATCTCAGTATGTGAACAACATCGTGACAGGTGACGAGACTTGGCTGTACTATTACGACGTGCCGACCAAACTCAAAACAAAGTTTGGGTCTTTGATGATGAGGACACACCCGTAGTTGTCAGAAAATCTCGAACTGTAAAGAAGAGAGTGATAGCTGTATTTTTCAAATCGAGTGGAATTGTGGAACGCGTCGTTTTGGACACACAGAAGACAGTTACAGCTAAATGGTATACTGATCAGTGCCTGTCTAAAGTCATTGGATCTATGAAGAACCTGCGACCAAAGACAAGAATGGACACCTGGTTCCTCCATCACAATAATGCTCCAGCTCACCGCGCCAAAGCCTGCACCGAATATTTGACCACGACAGGATTGAAACTTCTCGAGCTTCCTCTCTACAGTCCAGATCTGCATGTGAAAATGAAGCTTAAAGGGAGGCGGTTTTCCAGTGATGAGGACCTTCTGCGGGCTTAGGACAACGAGTGTGCTTTACTCCTTAGTGAAACTTGGCAGAACTGGTTTAAAGATTTGTTTTGGAGGAAGGAGAGGTGTATTGAGTGTAGAGCAACTTACTTTAAAAATTAAATAAACAAAGCTGTATTGCAAAACTTTCCTAGTACCCTTTGTAATAGACTTATGGGTCTCCAAGCATTTATCTCTAACAGATCATGATGTGTTTCCATTTCGGGCGATGTTCGAAATTTCAAATTTTCATTATTAATCATTAAGGTATTTTTCAATACTGACCAAAGCGCGTGTGAAAGCAGCGGTAGCTTTAACGCATGCGCAAACATATTAAGCCAGGTCCGTGCGTTTATTTTCTTGTTTAAAAAGATTGAAACTAGCAGAAGTATTTGCAGGTGATTTTATTTGGCAATTCTTTTTATTGTTAGTTATATAGAATATCCGTTAATTGTTTTAACAGTGAATGTTATATATTAAGTAGGACATTTATTTTTAAATATTTTGAATTACTAAACTGAAGAAAGAAAAAAAGAATAAATGCAATGTTTTGCAATGGAAAACCGTAAAACACAAATGCGACGTTTAAAGTAATTTATAGTTGCGTTCATCTTCCTCCACAGATAAATAATAATAGCAATGAATATTATTATATGAACACATTTTGGCAGTTGAATGCAAATGTAAAGTGGCCCTGCCAGCGTATGTATATAATTATGGAAGCTCGAAAATTCAAACAATTCCCAATATATTACGGTATGAGTTTATATACAGATGCGAAATAACTACTGGAGAGAATACAATATTTTTTTGGAAATTACCAACTTCGAAGAAACCATCTTTTTTAACTTTTTCCTTAGTACATGTAAGAAAAGTATATACTATGTATGTGTGTATAGAGGTTAAGAGCTGTGTTTATATTTTTATTACATTTCGTCGTGCTATTCCGGCTCTGTTTATAATTATTTCGCATTACTTAATTAGAAACCTTTTAACATATACACACATATTCCGGATAATTCAAACAACACGTCCTTAGTTCTAAATTTACTTTACATCAAATTAAGCTTGACAGTTTGTTTATGTTTTGTAAAAAATGATGTAATTATTTTATTAATAAGTGAGCCTTTGTAATTTAATGTAATGTTGCAGTTTAATATAATAATTTATAGAGTTTTGGGAAAACGAATTAATTCTTAGTCAATATCTATAGTAACATAAATGCTTTTGTTTGATACTCTATGCGACAAAAATTCATAATTTTTATTGACATCTACCAGGTTTCTCGTAAAACATTTTCATTTTTCCATATTATTTTTCCTTTTTTCTTTGTTGTTTTATAAATGCTATGACGTTAATAGTAATAAATACACATTGACACACAGGTAACTAATAAATGGATGAAAAACAGAAATATTTACGCAGAAAGATTTCACGATTGTAATACCAGATCGAGAAATTATAGTAAATATATAAAATCAACATGACATGTGCTGACAATAACAAAAAATATCAGACAGAGTAGAACATATCACAGGCGACATGACAATGTCCGTTAACTGGAGCACCTAAAATCGTGACTTCTAAGGAAATGATTATAAAAATCCATAATATTATTACGCAAGATCGACGCTCAAAGTGAGAGAGATAGCGGACATGGTAAACATTTCAACAGAACGCGTACACCACATTTTAATGAAAGAATTGGGCTTTTCTAAGCTTTCGGCAAGATGGGTGCCGCGATTGCTTACGACTGATCAAAAGTTCACTCGTTTGCGCATTTTCAGTGAGTGTTTGGATCTTTATAAGCGGAATCCGGTTGATTTTTGTAGGCGATTTCTTACCTGCGATTAGACTTGGATACATTACAATACACCCGAAACTAAACAACTGTCGAAACAATGGTTAGAACGTGGTTCTGCACCTCCAAAGAAAGCGAAAACCACTTTATCGGCAAACAAGGTGATGGCATCAATTTTTTGGGATTCAAGGGGCATTTTGCTCATTGATTACTTTCAGAAAGGTGCCACAATAAACGGACAATATTATGCAGAACTTCTACAAAAATTAAATGTTGAGATTCGTGCTAAACGGCCAGGAATGGCAAAGAAAAAGATTCTGTTTCACCAAGACAACGCTCTCTTTCATACCAGCACAGATGCGATGTCCAAAATTCACGAGTTGCATTTCCAATTAGTACCGCATGCGCCTTATTCGCCGGATCTAGCCCCTTTCGACTTTCACCTTTTTCCAAAATTGAAAACGGCACTAGGTTGAAAGAAATTTTCGTCTAACGACGAGCCTATCATCTTCGTAAATGAGTATTTTGCAAGCCTTCCGGAATCGCATTTTAGAGATGGCATAAGGGCATTGGAGCACCGTTGGAATAAATGTATTGCTCTTTAAGGAGAATATATTGAAAAATAAAAATTATTTTGTATTTAAAAAATTCGTTTTTCTTTTCCATTCTCATTACTTGTCAAACTACCCTCGTATATATATATATATATATATATATATATATATATATATATATATACACATAAAGAAAATGGTCGTCTTTATACTTGTATTTACAAAGTCCTCTGTTAAAATATAATTAAATTTTGCACATCAATTATTTAAATTAGTTTTAAAAGGCGGTATTTAGATACGCATGTTTAGATTATTAAATTTCAATTTGTTTGCGCATATTAAAATTCAGCAGTAGATGTATATACCTGAAATATCAACTGCAAAAAGGGAACCTAAAAGTTATGCCTTAAAGCGATAAACTTGTGTGGAACGCGTGCTTCCATATAATAATGGCATGCTTAAAAACATGTTTGCAGAGCACGCTAAAAATTCACGAAAGATTTCTATTGACCTGTAAAAAATGTATCTCCATAAAATGTATCAGAAGATTTTAATAAATATATTTGCTTCTGTATTTGAAATATCGTATTTTGAACTGTTAATGTTATTACAAGGAAGGAATTAGTGAAACCTTTTCGGAAAAAAAATATTATTTTCTAAATGTTCTTTTTATTAATTTTTTTATTTTTTCGGAAAAGAAATAAACTCTATCGAACTGTTGGAAATATGCGCTGGTTACAGTAATTAACTCCTCATATGATCTAAACCACTTGCTACAAAACTACATTTTTAGTTTGGGAAAAAGGAGAATAAGCTGTATGTGCATCAGTTAAATATGTACTCGTACTTCATGAATTTTTGTCATTGAATCCGTCTAAGTAAAGAAAAAAAGCTCTCGTTTTTCCTTTAACTACTTGCGCTAGGAAAACGTGCCACCCACGTCCAGACTTTTTTGTTATAGAGTAACCTATGACGTAATGTACACGTCGGACATAGTATCCCATACAGATGTATTTTAAATTTTTTTTATATGCCAGTTAATAAATGTGGAAGGACATCTAATAATTACGTACCGTATAGTTTACAAGCAAGCAATGGGGACATTTTTTGAAGGATATTTTACTCACGGACGCTAAATGAAATCCAAAAAAAAGATGTCGAGTATGTGCAAAACAGAAAAAACGCAGTGAAAGAGACCATACTATACAAGATTAGTAATAACCAAAATTAGTGTTCGTATCTATAAAAAATTCTTTGTGTACTTGTACCGGGTCTCGTTTCTCGTTTCAAGTGACGCCTGACGGCCAGTTAGAGGGGAGCGTTTTGGAACGAGCATCTTTGAATTGGTTACCAGCGTAAGTGGTTAAGTGAGGCCTTTTGTGTTGTACTAGATCGTGCAGTTGATCCAAAGGAGGTGGGTAGTATTCGCCCGTTATCATTTTACCTCTTTGAAGATAATCGCTAAGAGAATCTCACTCCAGCTTCAGAAGATTGTAACCATAACCTTCCCCGTCTAGTGTACGGTCTTTACTTTCGTTGGAGAACTAGTGCCATCAGCCTCAGTCTAATGTTTTAACCATTGTCTTATTTAGGGTGTGTAATGGTGCATCCAAGTTTCATCAACCGTTATCATTCGGCGTTAAAAGCCGTTCGAATTAGGTTTTAATTCATTCGCTAAATCGTAGGTTCAAATACTTTCTCGCTCGTGTCTTTAGTCTATAAAATGTGGTACCTATCTTACACATATTTTTTTTATACTCAGTTCATTATGCCAAATCGAAGCCACTGATCTATATGAAATGTGTAAGGCGTCTGTTACTTCGCCTAATTTTATTTGAAGATCATCTAGCACAATATCGTGTACTATTTTCATTACTTTCGGAATATACACAGCTTTTGGACATTCATTACTTTGTTTGGCAAATATACTGATTTGGACACGTTTAAACTCACATATCCATTGTTTTATGACAACAATCGATAGAAAATAGTTCCCGTAACTACACTCAAGCTTAACTTTGATTTTATCGTTTCTTTGGTCTTAAAAATAAGAACCCAATCATTAATCGGTGCTCTACTTTCTCCAAATTTCAAAACAAGCTAAAAACAGTTCTCTTTCTATTCAAATAATAAGCTTTCTCATGTTTAGAATGACCGTAAATTTTAATACTATGTTTTGAAGGATTACCAAGTTAAAAAAATAAGATCCTTTTATTAGTGGTGTCCTTTTCTGTCATTCTGACTAATTATTGATTCGTTGCCATCTTTTGCCGAGTTAATGAAGTGGTTTTGATCAAAATATCATTATGACATTCTTATCCTAAAAGAATTTGGAAATTAGATTTACGTGGGCATATATATATATATATATATATAGATCTTTTTTTTAAAACAAATGAGTAATTATTGGTGATAAGTAAATAAGTTGATGGAGAACTTAGATCGTAACAATGTGATAGGTGTGAATTACAATACATTAATTAAGGCAAAATAGATTTTTGAAAAAAAGTTCAATAACTATTTCAAAACAAAAACCGACCGATAGTTCAATAGTAATTTATTGACTTACCACACCAAGGAACTCGCGTTCGAGTACGATGGTCTGCTGCCCGGGAAGGTTTCCGTGGTCTCAGTTTCCCATTAAATGCTGATAGACAAAAATCTTAAGTCTCACCACGAGCGCGAGCGTAATAATAACTCATGATCTGCAAAGCAATTTGCAATTGGCGTTAAGCTGTTGGAGAATGTGTTTATTTTTAAAATATTAAAATATAGAAATCATTGGAAATTTATTTTGTACAATTAATCAAATCTTAGTAACATAGTAGGGCATTTTTGTATTAGTCATAATAACTACAATAGGAGAATAATAATTTAATTAAAACTTTAACCAAATTATCAAGTTTTTATTTCTAAATAACCACTTTTTAACAATGCCGTTTGTAAAATTTTTACTTCCGAACAAAATTTATTAAACTAGCCTTTCTTTTTAATCTATTTCATTGCAAACTAGTTTCTAAAAATCAGCAAGGATTCCCAAATGATTTTCCCCACAGACTCATATATCATAATGATGTTTAATTGAAAGGATCAACGTTGGCGGTCGAAAAATTCGATTAATCGATCTATTGGTAACGTTCGCGGGTGGTATTACGACTACTATTGTCACAAAAGCATAGCTGTGTATAACATAAATATGATTTTGTTGACGTGCAGAAAAATATAAAAAAAGGGCCACGAAAATTGGCAACCTTTTCATGATAGCTTTGGGGTATATTTATCCTTGCAATTACATTTGCGAATTATTTGTATTATCTTCCTAATTATACTAATTATTGTGGAAACATATGGTTATTGTAACAACTATCGTGTGCTAACGTTAATAATAATGATTTATATTATATTTAATGTACGGGGTATGGTTTTTTAATATAGACTCCACTATAATAAAAACCAATATCTATCCTGAAAATTATTACATTTTTCCAAAATATTTTCTATTATAGTTAATGTATTTTTATATTTGAATGATCTAGTTATAAAAGCATTTTTCTATATTAATTATAGGTGTATTAATTAGTCTTTTCGAAAGCAATGCGAAGCATTTTATGTAAAGTATTTTTGAATATTTGACTTGTTCGTTATTTGACTGTGCATTTGTCAAACATGACGCAGTATGACTTTTTGTGGACGATCATATTTTGGAAACCTTTAACTAGGTATATACATGATACTGCAATTTTTGAAAATAAATATTTCATTAACAGCCAAAGCCATGGTTGTAATTTGCTCAATGATAAAGACCAAATAGCACTCGTCTTCCGGTTACGGTTTTTTCACATTTTCTTGGGGCGGACTCTTTTAGGAAGATTCAAATAGCCGACTCATTTTTTATGGTTGATAGCCACACAATTAACTTTCATAACCTACTACAAGGTTGTAAACCATCAGAGAATCCTTGGCCAAGAAGGCAAGAATGATGTTACATCGATTGACGCGATTAGTCGTTGGGGCTATTTCTCTTTAGATTGTGTGTATTCAAAAGTCCATGGTAGAAAGTATTGATCTTTTTAATAACAATATCTGAGGGTGCTTGGATTTTCGTTAGTGATAGTTATTTTGTATTAGTGATAGAATAAAGGAGGGTCAAAGTGACACACAAGGATAAAGCATCAAGCAGTCGGTGGTTAAGAATTAACATGGACTTAAAGTAGATTCTGAAAAGCTTGAAGTGTTAAGAATTACGAAAAGTTATCAAAAAATCAGGAAAGTGGTAGGATATAAAATATTACAATTTTAACCAAGAGGATAGCGACAAATTTGGTAACACTTGAAAGAATTTATAAGGGAAGTTTCTCATATTAGATGTACCAAGATTACCCACTACCCCGCTCCATTATAGACTATAGAGAATGACTTGTTGGGAAGTCAGATTTGGCTATTAGAAACATTTTTCGCTAAACATTGGCATTGCATTTATATTAATTATACTATTTTTTTTACGGCCACAGGTGAAACTTGGTTAATTCCTTAGTTTCAGCAATCGGAATAAAGTGTCTAAACAGAAAATCACTAAATACATAAACTCGCAATTCGTGATGATATCCAATGCTTAAATTATAAAGGATTAAAGACACCTGATATTTTAGCTGATATTCAACAAAGCTATGATTAGTCACTAGTTTGCATAATTTAAATGTAGTAATTTTAATTAAATGCTTTGACAAAGATGGCCAACGCTCTCAATTGGAACAACTTCAGAAATTATCAAAAAAATTATATTGTTTTGAGCGAAAGAACTTTACCCTGAAGTAAATGCCATCGAATGTTTGACGGCATAAGTCTAGACCGTCTATTTGCGGTAAGTATTTTCGCCTTGAGAGAATGCTTCTAACGTGCTCGTATGCACTTTTCTGCAAGTCCGATTATGGTAGAAAGGGTTTATAAGGGACCTAGTCTGACAAGACTGTAGCAATATACATAGTGTGTAATATTTAAAGTCCTTAATACGAAACGTAGCCTTATGATTGGACAATGCCCGAGGTTTACCTATTAACAGTCAAATGAATCTTTTTCCAGGCCAATACTTCTAGTTAGTTATAATCCTTAGACCAGGCCATTATTCAATATTTTATTATTATTTGTATTATTGTAAATATATTCTTTCAGCATTGGCAGCAGGAATCGAGGAAGTTTAAAATATTCGGGAAATAACAAAATCAATTGATCTGTCAGATGCGATTTATTGGATATTTCGCTCTTGGAAATGTGTTCCGTCTGATACAATTACGTAGATTGCTCTAAAAGTTTTGCGGTTCGGCTATTTCTCATAAGGTGGCGCTGATGTATATATTTTTGTCGCACTCTCTAAGATTTTTTAGTCCGCATCTACAGGTTGCTAGCATATGCTGTTATGTCTTTATAGTAATTTTTAAATAAAATGAGTTTTGCGAAAAATGGAATGAACGAGCAAAAATTTTCGAGCCATGATTTTCTACGATTTTAAAGACGATCTCACTCGACAAGAATGTTCGCAAAAAATCAAGCGATTGTTTCGCGATGAAGCACCAACTTTGGCGACGGTTGAACATTGGTACAAAGAATTCAGCGTGAACGTGTTTCGCTCAAAGACGAGCATCGTGAGGGACGGGAAAATATCGACGCCGTGTACAACATAATAAAGACAAACAACCACTGCACATACAGAGATATTCCAGCATAATTCGGGCATGGGTATTACCCAAACCAGAACTATCCTGCATGATCATCTTGCATCAGAAAGCTTTGCGATCGATGGATACTACACAATTTAATCGAAGTCGCAAGAAGTGAATATGGATTGGAATAAAAAAATTCTTAAAAGATTCAACCGAATTCGAGCAAAATCAGTATACGACATCGTTACAGATGATGACAGTTGGATTTATTGATCCGAGTCAGAAAGCAAGCGACAATCAGCTCAATGGGTCTTCAAAGACGAGGAGAAACTCACGAAAGTGATATGTGGGCGAAGCTCTGGCAAGAAAATCGGGGCTACTTTTTTCGGACGCACCGGACATCTTGCTACTATTCCGCTAGAGGATCGTCAACAGTCAATGCTAAATCATATACAACCATTTGTTTGCCAACTGCCAAAAAGCGCGCGAGAAATTACCAAGAGAACGAAACATTCTGCATCAAGACAATGCACCATCACACAACGCATCTCAAGAATCAGAGTTTTTAGCCGCGTCGTTATCGGAATTGATGACTCACCGCCCTATAGTCCTGACCTGGGACCTGGACTGAAGAACAGTGGACCCAATATTTCGAGAACTGGTTCCACCAAATGCAGAAGTGGTTGGTTAAAATAATTGACTTTTTCCGCAAAATTTTTAAAGGAACCTACGTATTCAATTTTTAAGGGCTTCTGGAATAGACACAAATGGTAATATCAAAAGTATTATTAATAAAGTGGATCAAATTCGAATGATTTACGTGATTCGAAAAATTAACATTGAAATTGATGTAATTTTACTGAAAATTAATAACTTAAACTGTAAATAAATGGTTTATTTGAAACTAAAAATGCCACTTAAGCTGTCGTCTAGAACGACTATGTCTCTACTTTCTTTGGAACTATCGCTGGTCGTCTCATCTGAATGATATATTCTTCTTTTATGATTAGAGTATGATAAGTTATGATAAAGAATTGCATTGAGTTATTGACTAAATAAGAACCTCAAAATCTAGAGAAAAATAGAAGGGAAACTATTTATATTACTTATAATTATTTAAAATACAATCCTTTACTCACACAATAGACATTTTTGTCTTCTATTGAAGAGTCTTCATTTATGTGCGTGTGTATTATTAGATGTTACATATTTACGTTATTATCCCTTATAGATCACAAATCATTAATAGAAATAGTTCTGTATCTGTAATAATTTCGGGTGCCGGTAGAGATGTCATCGGCGGTGTGATTTGCCACCGCCCCTAACATATGTCGAACAGAGGCGCAGGCGGGTCCTCTTACACATGTTGAGTCGCGCGCTTCGTCGTGTCTATCTACCTGTTCTGTTCAGCCCGGTCCAAATAATATGAAATGTAACGGGTTTTACGGTTTCCATTCACTCAGTACAGATTTAGGTCCACTGCTGGGAATAAAAAAATCACGGATCTCGCTGACTTTTTATTCCGATATCAATTATCTCTCACCATTCAAATTGTTAATGACTTCACTCGCTGTGATCGCTCCCGACCCTTCCAACCGTATAATAGGTTGTTCAAATACAAACAATGGCCCGAACAGCATCGAATCAAATCAGTACATGTCTATAGAGGGAACTTGTTCCAGAAACAAAAATAGTTTGTATCTATTATAGGCATTAAATATATTTTATTTATAATCTAATCTTTATTCATAAGCTATTATAATTAAATAAATAATAAACTGTGTATGAACAACATGAGTAAATAAATTTTCTAATATTTTCAAATTCCGTAACTGTATTTGATATATATCATATATAAGTTTTACTTGGTGGAAAATGAAAAAAAATATGTATTTGTATAATTCTGCAACATAATTCTTTTGCCCATTTGATTAAAATTGGTTGCGGTACATGGTATGTTCTGGAGGACATAAAAACTATCGCGTGAAAAACAAATAGAATAAACACAAGTATATTATAAAACTTGCATTGTAATGAGAAATAAATACAACTTACAAAATAGTAAGTGTAATAATTACATGTACATGCACATGTATATTGGGTTGTTGCCTTTTTGCAACAGATGACGCTAGTTCATTTTTACAAGTTTGTTACAGTTATTCGCATCATCTTTGTGATTGGCCGTATGACAGCTGATAGTTGTAATATAATTTTGGAGAAAAATAGAAGACCAAAGTGTGCAATTTCCTCATGGTTTACTCCTTTACTCACGTAAAGAGAAGAACTCGCGTCGAATTGCTTGAAAAGTTGCTTAAAGGTTACGATGACAATGTTTTACGAGACTAAAAGGACGTCAAAGCCCAGAATGGTCCACGAAATTTCAATCTTAACGCTTTACGGGATATCAGTTAGACAGAAGTTATCGGTTATCATCAAGTTTATGTGATTTCGCTTAGTTATTAGTCGCCATTTTTAAAATTTTTTTAGACAATTCTTGTGTAGCAGTAGTTTTTATCATACATACATATACGTGTGTGTCTTTAAAAATTTAGCGGATAATACAGAAAAAATCAATTATTTTAAGCAGTTTTTTTATTGTCAGTAAATGGTTTTGTTAATAAAAACACAGCAAGGTTACAGCAAGGTTACAGCAAGGTCTCTGAAAATGTCGAGTTTCGTGCCTGAAAATGTGCACTTGCGGCGCGCAGTGCTTTTCTTATTTAATCAAAAGAAAAAAAGCCGCCGAATCATCGTTTCCTGGTAGAAACTTACGGTGAGCATGCTCCAACCATAAAAATATGTGAGGCGTGGTTTCGACATTTCAAAAGTGGTGATTTCGATGTGTGAGGCAAAGAATGTTCTGGTAGACCGAAAAAGTTTGAAGATGCGAAACTGCAGGGGTTATTGGATGAAGACTCAACCCAAACTCAAAAACAATTGGTAGAAGTGTTAAATGTGGTTCAAGAAATAATTAGCGACCAATTACGAGCAATGGAAAAAATCCAAAAGATGGGAAAACGGATGCTACATCAATTGAATGACAGTCAAACGGAAACTCGAAAAATCGTCTGTGAAATACTGCTTCAAAAGTATGATCGGAAGTCATTTCTGCATCGAATAGTGACGGACGATGAAAAATGGATTTATTTCGAAAACTTTAAGGGCAAAAAGCATGGCTATCGCCTGACGGAGCCTGTTCATCGAATCCAAGGTCGCAAGACAATGCTTTGTGTTTGGTGGGACCAGAGTGGCGTGGTGTATTACGAGCTGTTGAAACTTGGTGAAACAGTTAATACTGATCGCTACCGATAACAAATTTTCAATCTGAAGCATGCATTGATAGAGAAACGTCCAGAATGGGTCCGAATGCACGGTAAAGTCATTTTACATCACGATAACGCGCCATCTCGTACAGCAAAACTGGTCAAGGAAGCGTTGAAAGCACTTGGACGGGACATAATATCACATCCACCATACTCTCCAGACCTTGCCCTGTACGACTATTACGTTTTCGCATTAATGGGACACGCGCTTGCAGAGCAGCACTTCGCTAATTTCGTTACAAAATGGCTCGATGGATGGTTTTGCTTAAAGGGCAAACAGTTTTTTTGGGATGGCATCCATAAATCGCCTGAAAGATGGGCAAGATGTGTAGAATCAAATGACCAATACTTTGAATAAATAAATTTTATCATTTTCTTGAAAATTTTATAGTTTTCTTTTTACGAAAAAATTGGTAATGAGCCGGTAAGAATTCAGTTAATTCTCTTCATAGTATTACGTATTTGTAAAAAATAAGCATTTGATGCTTTTACAAAGATGTGTGGTGAAAGAAAATACAAATCCAACAATATGCACGAGTTAACAGTACCACACACAGATAAAAAATTTTAGACCAAATTCATCGAAAAAGCGTGTTCCGCAATGTAGATTGAAAAAAATATTCTGAACTGCTGAAATTGTACCGAGAAATAGGCGTCCAATGATCTAAATGGGCACCATCAGAGAACTGTTACCACTAAGTTAATATTAATGGGTACTGTATAGATGATACTGGAAAGAAAGTACATTACTATTATTATCAATCCGAATATTTAGCAAATTCTTTTGTGGTTGTAAATAATAGCAGCTTTCATATTGTTAACGTCATATTGTAACGTTCGTAATGGAAGTAAATATGCTTTATCATAGCTGGATGTTTACATTTGATAATACTCAATATTCACGAGGTGTATGAATACTTTTGTGAGTGACTGTATATTGAATTAAGTAAAGTATCAACTGATTTATTCTACTGTAAAGTATCGGCAAAGAAAAAGTGTATTTATATGTATAATATGTATAATGCATCTATTTTTATGATCGTTAAGTAATATATTAAATGGTTATTCCCCGTAATTGCATTTGTAAATCCCCGTAACTAATATAGCAAATAAATCAACTGGATAGTACTCGCGTTTAAAAATAGATGTCGTTTACATATGAAGATATACTATGATTATGAGTATATTTTTGGTCAGTTCTTTCTTACATCTATTTTTGTCCAAATGCTTTAAATCTTGGATATAAATTTAAATTTACTTTTTTAAATCACATTTGTTCATCATACATTTCTTCGTTCTTCTTAATTTTATTTTTTCATTTACAATAGCATACTTACTTGTATTGAGTACTTAGAAACGTTAATTTGATACACCAGAATTCTTCAAATTAATTGTTGTCGTAGATGTTTTAAATGTTTCATTTAAAATAGGGTAATATATCAGCAGTATCAGTAACGCTGCAAATGTAGTTTCAGCTAAAAATTAAAAAGTTTAATGCCTGCGTAAATCTTTGTGTAAGTATATTGGTTTTTTTATTTTGAATATAGCATATAAAGGAATAATATTTCTTTATTGCTTTTCTTTTACAAGCAGAAGCAAATAATAAATAAATATGTACATACTCAGAATTGACAATAGGTCAAGTAGTCTTCTACAGTATATGGTTCTAATTACATATTTTAAAAATATTTTTGAAGTACAGAAAAATTTATTTATAGATCTTATGTACGAGGATATTCTGACAAGTAGTGAGAATGACACATAGGTGGCGCTCTAATTGGTAAAACAAATGCGCTGTAATTCAGGTTGCCTGTTTATATGTTTACATTCCGATATTTAGATAAATCGGTTGATTAGTTTTTTTTTTGACAGCTGATTGAAGAAGAAGCAGCACGTCGTTTTCTTAAAATGGAAAAAGCAGAGTATCGTGCGGTGATTAAATACTTCGTAATTAAGAGTATGAAAGCTACCGAAATAAAAGACGAGTTACGGGAAACATTAGGTGAATCTGCTCCATCATCCGCCACAAGAAGCAGATGGGTAAATGATTTCAAACGTGGTAGAACAAGCTGTGTTGATGAAGCGCGCTCTGGAGCACCCAAAATCGTGACTTCTAAGGAAATGATTATAAAAATCCATAATATTATTACGCACGATCGACGACTCAAAGTGAGAGAGATAGCAGACATGGTAAACATTTCAATAGAACGCATACACCACATTTTAACGAAAGAATTGGGACTTTCCAAGCTTTCGGCAAGATGGGTGCCGCGATTGCTTACGACTGATCAAAAGTTCACTCGTTTGCGCATGTCCAGTGAGTGTTTGGACCTTTATAAGCGGAATCCGGTAAATTTTTGTAGGCGATTTGTTACTTGCGATGAAACTTGGATACACTACACTACACCCGAAACTAGACAACAGTCGAAACAATGGTTAGAACGTGGTTCTGCACCTCCAAAGAAAGCGAAAACCACTTTATCGGCAAACAAGGTGATGGCATCAATTTTTTGGGATTCAAAGGGTATTTTGCTCATTGATTACCTTCAGAAAGGTGCCACAATAAACGGACAATATTATGCAGAACTTCTACAAAATTTAAATGTTGAGATTCGTTGCAAACTGCCAGGAATGGCAAAGAAAAAGATTCTGTTTCACCAAGAAAACGCTCCCTCGCATACCAACACAGTTGCGATGTCCAAAATCCACGATTTGCATTTCCAATTAGTACCACATGCGCCTTTTTCGCCGGATTTAGCCCCTTCCAACTTTCATCTTTTTCCAAAATTGAAAACGGCACTAGGTGGAAAGAAATTTTCGTCTAACGACGAGCTTATCATCTTCGTAAATGAGTATTTTGCAAGCCTTCCAGAATCGCATTTTAAAGATGGCATAAGGGCATTGGAGCACCGTTGAAATAAACGTATTGCTCTTTTAGGAGAATATATTGAAAAATATAAATTTTTTTGTATTTGAAAAATTCGTTTTTATTTTCTATTCTCACTACTTGTCAAACTACCCTCGTAAATAAATTTCCCGCTAGTTTTGGTAGAAATATTACATTGTTGAAATGCAATGATTGATTAAATTTTTAAGATCATATATCAAGTTATAGCGGTAATTGAAGTTTTCTTTATTATCAAATAGTTCTGCATGCATTCATATAATTCTTTAGTTTCTTTCAGTTGGTTTAAGGTTAATTTTAAATCTATCTCATCGCAATGTTTAAAGTCCAAGAATGTGAAAATTATCGTCAATTGAGTGAATTTCAGAGAGGTCTAGGGTAAGTTGCGTTGACGTAAAATTGAAATTATTAACTGTATAATTTTATGTGAATCCATTACGATGGAATATTACCACATGTGATGTGAGAAAGGTTAAAAACATGCAAATAGAGATAGTGGAGGTTAATTAATTGTTTATTCAGACGGTAGCTTAAGACTTTTGGTTTTAAAATCTTTAATCTTTAGAGTTTTTATCTACTAGTTTAATTGCTAATGGTTTATTTGGTGTCGATGGCCGCCCAGTAAATTTAGGATCAGTTTTTCGTAGAATAAGACCTTTTGTACTTAAACCTCCTCTTGTTTTACCACTCACCTCTAAACGCCGAAGACAAATTTTAAACTGGTGTAGGTAAAATAAAAACTTCTGTTCAAGTTGTTGGTTGGTTGTTTGGTACTATTATCTATGGGCGTAGGTCCTCCTTGATAGTCACCAGAAGTTCTTTGACCGCCAAGCGTTACTCAAGAGAAATTGTTGAACCTCGTCCTCTTTCTAATCTTCGGAGGTAGAAAGATTTGATTTTTCAAAAAGATAATGGTCGTTTTAAGTTAAGTTAGAAGTTCAACTTTTTTGAAGAAGTTTGCTGATATTTTTTCATGATCTGCCAAATCTCGTTATGTTTTTCCAATAGATCCCGAATGAGACATCATCCATAGAAGGTTAATGTGAAATACAGGTTATCTGGGATATATGTTAGTACCAGGAAAGAATATTTATCATTTATTAGAATTCATATTTTGCTGCGTCAGTGGATGTCTAAATAAAATATTATTAAGAAAAATAAAAGAAGTTGGTTGTTTTTATTTCTTTTAAAATGTCATCATCTATTATTTACTTGTCCATCTATGTATTACCAGATGATTATTAAAGTAAACTAATAGCTACTAAGTATTGAAGTTTCTGTATTACTTCGTATAATATGCTTTATAGGGCACACGTTTTGTGTATTTATTTTTTGTATAATGTATTAAAACTGTATCTGCCAAAGAGTATGAATTTAGATAATATATCTGAGCGAAATAATATACAGAAAAAGTATTTATACTGCGTAACGAAATTGCTTAAAGTGGTTGCATTATTACAAGAAGAACCTCCAGTTTTCGGTCTGTAAATGCATAGGGAGGTGAGTAAAATTTTGACCGGAGGATTATTTTTTTCGAGTGATTATTAAGTTGTGGTTGGCGGCTGCTCTACATATGGGGATTAACAGATGGTCGACTCGTTTCTTATTACTATTTTTTTCTCAGTTTTCATGAACTTTTGCATATAACTCACGCTCTATTTTACTAAAACGATATATATAAATAATCGATAAAGTGTCTCGCATATATCCAAGATATATTGTTTATAGATTTTATAATATGATGAAGTTGACAAAATAAATTTTATTGAATTTTTAAACTATTGCATTCTTAAAAAAAGAATGCGAAAAACTTGATTTTGCACTTTTTTTGGATACTTGTGAATTTGTGTGAAAAGATAAGATACCGCATTCGGAAGGTTCCTTGTTTTATCTCAAACAGTAGTAAATTTCACTGTTATAGGTCTTTGCAAACGATACCTGTGAGATGACACCGTACATAGAGTGAGTTACCTTCCAATTACCAAGGGACATAGGGACAAGGGTTGTTTTAGAAAACAAATACCGGCGACGTCTATTTCAACAAGGGCGTGTCATAATTTTACAGGAAATTGTTTTTCGAAACTCTTTTGTTTATCGATCAATGGCGATACATCAACGTCATAGAAAGAATTTAAAAATTCCTTTTCATTCTAGGAAAATTACGTAAATGTTACACAAATAGTGCATATTGCTAATTTTGAATTAGATTAACGAAATACTGAGTTAATTATGCATGACAATCAATTAGTACATTTTGTTAAAAGTTACAATGAATTGTAACAGAAAATTTTCCTTTTCTGCATGTATTAGAACGTTAGTATTACTTATGATGACTTTGAAGACAGTCGAATGTAGGTGTAATGTAATACTTCTTTATTGTTAGAATATTAAAAAATAGATTTGCAAATACTTCTTACTGGACAAGCCTCTTTCTTAATATTTGTGATGAAATTACTCCAGTACACGGGAGTGCTAATTAGCTTTGCGTTTATTTTGCCGGTTGTTTGTTTTCTCTCTCTTTTGCTTTAAACAGCTCCTATCCCCAGAGAGCTGGATAGTGCAATTAAAGAAATATGAAGAAGTGTTATACATATGGTAAGTGAAAATCACATTTAGAATTCACCAGTTAATTAATACGAGGGCGGATTATAATTAGTGAGTCCAAACAAGAAAACAGAAACTTTTGGCAAAGATAACATTATTTGTCAATATATTTCGCGCTACATTTAGTCCACCGATATTCAAGTCTTTTTATTTTTTCAGAAAAATAAGCTTAATCAAACTGTTTGAAATATGTGTTAGTTTTAGCAATTATTTTCTTATTCAACCCAAATCTCTTGTTGCCGAAGCCAAGTTTTAAGGATGGAGAAAAAGAAAAAGTCTGATAGGGTCAAATTCGTATAAGTTGGACACGGAAGTAGTTCGCTTAAGTTAACAATTGATTTACTGGTCTGCTTGTCGGTCTACTAACAGGTCTAAACTAAGTTTAATAAGCATAGATTCTGTCAAATAAAAGATGTTTAACAGTAATTCAGAATAATGGCCAAATAGCTAGATAAAATGTTTTTGACTAATGAGGCGCAATTTAAAAAAATGGAGATGTTAACATACACAATTGCAGAATTTGGGCACAAAATAATCCAAAAACGATTGTTCAGAAAAATTATATGATGTCAATGTTACTGTTTGGCGTAGCTTACGTTAACTTTTCTAACAGAACTTTATTTCTATGAAGCATGGAATGGAACATGGATAAACGAAAACAGTTACGATAAATGGCAGGCTATATTTTCGAATATTGCGAAGGTTTATATTAACAGCATTACATAATCATGATATTAACAATGTTGTTTTTAAACAAGATTGCGTTTCATTCCACATAGACAAAAATATAAAGAAACTACTACGCAATCTTTTTGGCTATATAATCGCGAAGTTCTTCGAGAAGTTGACCTTGTAGGTCATCAAATATGAATCCAGCTAAAGAAAGGGTATTTCTAAGAACGTCGTCGTGCTCTAAATTGAACACCGTGGAGAACTTTCTTTCGAATAACCATACACTTATAATAATATTACCCATTTCGGGAAACTTATACCATATTCAAATAATTTTTTTTATTTTCATGTTTAACCATTTAGATAAGCTAATATATATTTTACATATTATATAATAATACAAGGATAAGCCTCTTATAAAACTTAAAATGTAAAGCCTTAATATACACAGGAAAGGTGTAAATTATTTCATTATACCTAATTTACGACCACACCGAAAAATTTCGTAACGATTAAGTCTTCGATGGAGCAATTAACAACCGTTTAACTATGTTTTATTCTTCTTTTTGCAGAGTCATTTGACAACAAACATTCGATTAAGTCACATCAATGGCACAGATCATTGTGAATAATGACGAGAACTTATATAATACATATAATACGCGCCCGGCTGGCCTGGTGGTCCCCCGTTGGGACTCTTGTGAAAAATGTTTTCGTAAATTTGGAGAATCCACTTGACGGACTTAATTTCAAATTTTTTGACATGAAGTACGTACGATTTAAAACGTGCTAAGCTATTCATGTGGTGGATATAAAAATTAGTAATTTACAAATACTAAGAGATTAAGAGTTCGAAAGTCATGTAATAAGACAAATAAAATTGACATCATTGAAATATACTTCGAGTATTTTGATTAATTCTGTTTTTCTCAAAATATTAATTACAGTTTTACTAATACTTCCTTATTTCTCCTCCATATTAGATTACAAGGAAGATGTTAGAGATCTTTTAACTACCAATATCTACATAAATAACTTACTGTACTAATTGTATCCGAAGCATATTCATCGATATATAATTATACGTACATATGTATATATTTAAAACTAAAATTAAACTTTTTATAGTTAATGTGTGCACATCTTTGTATATATACGCAGTCTGTCGCCAAGAAAATCGAACTTGTTTAAAATAGTAATTCTTAGTGGCGCCATCTATTTAAAAAGGTATGCGTTCGTAAGGTAGATCTTTCAGTAAAGTTATGTCAAAATATCATGACAATTGCATTATTAAAAGCAGAAAAATTGTGCATAAAGTAATAGGGTATATTTGGCATTGGTCAAAAACTGAATTTTGAAAAAAGAGCAAATATCAAGTTCTGTTTTAAACTCGGTAAATCGTTCACTGAAATGTTTAATTTGATGAAACAAGTATATGGTGATGGGTGTTAATCACGTGCGATTGTGTATGAGTGGTATAAACGATTTAAAGACGGTCGTACGGACATAAATGACGACGAAAATCCTGGTGCAAAAAATCTGTGGTTGCGGAAAGTAACATCGAACTTGTAGTTGAATTTATTAGAATTGAGCCGAAATCTTCATTGCGATACGTGGGAATGGAATTAAATATTTCCAAAGATTCAATTCATCGCATTTTGACACAGCATTTGAAGCTGAGAAAGATTTGTGCAAGGTTTGTACCACACAAGCTAACTGAATTCAACATTGTACAGACTTGATTAAAGACTCAAAAAAGGGCGAAAACTTTAGGCATTCTATCGTAACTAGCGATGAGGCGTAGTGTTTTCAATATGATCCAGAGATCAAGCGTTAAAGCTCTGAATGGGAGCATTCAAGCGAAGAGAGACCGAAAAAAAGCTGTTTGGGGAAGTTAAAAGTGAAGAGAATGTTGAGCTGTTTTTATGATTCGAAAGGCATAGCACACAAAGAATTTGTACCAACTAGTCGAACAGTCAATGCTGTATTTTATATTGGTGATATGAAGGGTTTTTTAGTGCGCATTCGTCGTCTATGTCCTTGATATCTTGAAAATTGTAGCTGGTGTGTGTTATATGATAATGCACCATCTCATCACTCGACGTTTATCACTGATTTTCTAACTACAAATGGCATTTTAACTACCGTATACGCCGGATTTGCCCCTGTGATTTCTGTCTATTCCCCAAACTACATTTGCCGATGAGAGGACAGCGTCATGCCGACGTTGAAGCTATTAAAAAGGCATCGATAGCGATCTCGAAGGACATCTCTAAAGGTGAACTTAAAAATTCATTCAACATGTTAATTGTCCGTGCAAAATTTTGTGTTGAAGCCGAAAGTGACTACTTTGAATAAAATAAATGCATTTTACCAAAATAGTAAGCTTTTGTTTTTATTTCAAAAAGTTCGTTTTTTTCTGCGGTAGACTGTGTAGAGTAATGTTTTTACTAAGAATTCTAAATGTTCTATGTAGTGAATTAATGTAATGGGTTGGCAACTAAGTACTTTCAGTTTGATAGAGAGCTTTGCTTTATTTTTTGTATAATGTATGTTAGTGCTGTACTTTACCGTTTGTCGCGTGATACTAGTCACATTGACGTAACTTCAGAAGCAAGTAGTGCGTGATTTTTATTAAAGCTATTAGTTGTGGGTTAATTTTAAATGGAGTGCAGAAACGAACATTTTCGACATATTTTACTATTTTATTTCCGTAAAGGAATGAAAGCTGCTGCGGCTCACAAAATGATATGTGAAGTTTACGGTGCTAATTGCTTAACAGAGCGCACGTGTCAGAATTGGCATAAAAAATTCCGTTCTGGAGATTTTTCCCTCAAAGATGAGCAACATTCTGGTCGGCCTACTGAAGTTGATGATGACCAAATCAAAGTCGTAATTGAAGAGAATCATCATATAACTGTTCGAGAGGTTGCGGAGAGGCTATGTGTATCGCACACAACAATTGAAAAACATTTAAAATGTCTTGGGCTAGTTAAGAAGCTTGATATTTGGGTACCTCACGAATTGAAAGAAATTCATTTAACACAAAGAATCAACTTTTGCGATATGCACCTTAGACGAAATGAAACCGACCCTTTCTTAAAAAGAATCATCACTGGTGATGAAAAATGGGACCTGTACAGTAACATAGTTCGAAAACGATCATGGAGCAAACACGATAAACCAGCTCAAACCACATCGAAAGCTGAATTGCATCCAAAAAAGATCATGCTGTCAGTTTGGTGGGATTACAAAGGTGTTGTGTTTTTTGAGCTGCTTCCGAGGAACAAAACGATCAATTCTGATGTTTACTGTCAACAATTAATAAAACTGGATGAAGCAATCAAAGAAAATCGGCCAGAATTGTCAAATCGGAAAGGTGTAGTTTTCCACCAAGATAATGCAAGGCCTCACACATCTTTGGCAACTCGTGGGAAACTATTGGAGCTTGGCTGGGAAGTGATGCCACATCCCCCATACAGCCCTGATCTAGCACCATCTGATTACCGTTTATTTCGAAGTTTGCAGAATTCTTTGAATGGTAAAACTTTCACAAATGACGATGACCTTCACTCGCACCTGGTTCAATTTTTTGCTGATAAGGACAAGAAATTTTATGAGCGTGGAATCATGCAGCTGAAAGAAAGATGGCAAAAGGTCATTGAGCAAAATGGAAAATATATAATTGATTAAAAACTATTCTTTGTTTAAAAAAAAGTGTTTTATTTTATACTACAAAACCGAAAGTACTTAGTTTCCAACCCAATACATAGGTACAACATGTGTGATTTTAATATCGTATCAGATAATTTAAACGTTTGAGTGTCGTTACATTATGCACGTTTATATTTACACAAAAGCTTAGTTTAAAATACACAGCAATCTGTTATTCATGAAAAAGCAACGCATATACAAAAATACTCTGTTTGGTATACTTTGTCAATTGCAGGAATCATTGGATTGCACGAGTGGTATACGTTATCGGAAAATCTTTAAAAAAATTCTTTGTGGAATAAGCAATCGGGACTTGAATAACAGGTGGTTTCAAAAGAATAGTCGTATGTCACACAGCATGTGGAATACTTATTTTACTTCAAAACTAAATTTACTGGTTGTGTTACATCTTAGAGCGGTGGCATCAATTGGCTACCAAGGTCCTGAGTTCTAACTTAGTTAAACTTTCATTTTTGGGATTATTTGAAGGAAAGCGTATATGTCAGCAAGCCTGTTACGATTCTAGAGTTAAAAGAGAAGACGGACATGTAATTGTTGAAATAATGTCGCGCTGATGGGAATGTGTTATAGAAAATTGGCAACGGAATGTTAATGGAATCAAAGAGGACATTTGGTATCATATTTCGTATATAACTACTAACTCTGGTAGTAAATAAGATTTGGATTTTTGTGTTTTATTCAGAGAATAAGTCCGGAAGATCAATTTGAATCACTCTTTACGTATTTGGCACTACAGCTCAAAAGAAGGAAATATTGAATTTATATCACATAATTTGAAGGTCAAATTAGCATGCATTAATATTAGTTACTGTATAAAAAATAGTACTAGAACATATAGTTAGTAATCCTACGAAACTGCGTGAACAATAACCAACCAAAATAATCTAAAAATAAAGAAATGTAAATCAAGAATTCGTATTAACAAATAAATATCTTTCAGTTTATATCACTTTTCTATATTTTATTCTTATAAATACGAGTACTACGAAATTTAGACAGTAAATCAAGTGATCCCTACACTCTCATGTTTACAAAACTGTAAAGCCGCATCGTTTATATAAGACTTATGGTTCGGAACAAAATACATTACGCTTGAGGTGACGCTGTGGCTAAGAGAACTTCTCATGTTTAATGTATTCTTCCACCAAATATGAAACTAAATCATCGATGAATACCGGAAGGTAGAACATTGAAGGGTTTCACTTCCGTTTGCTAATTGATCGTTCTTTTAAATTCAGGAGTTCCTTTATTAATTTATCTAACTGAAACCTTACACGATGTCCTTGATAATATTAAATTAATGTCGTATTAAATGCACACCATAAACTTTTTCTGAAACTTCCGTGCAGGGGATATGTTATAGTAAAACGACTTCTTCGATAATTCAATGTTTTTTTAAGATATATTTTTCTGCAATTATTACTTTAATGATTTATCAATTGAATCCACATATTTATAATTAATCTATACGTATTAGATATACAAAGTCTGTCGCAGAGAAAACCGAATTTTTAAAAAATCTTAGTAACGCCATCTATTTAAAAAAATATGCATCGGTAAAGTAGATCTTTCACCAATATTGTGTCAAACTATCATGACATTTGAAACATTAGAAGCCGAGATATTGCGCATTAAGTAACAATGTGTATTTGGCATTGGTCGAAAACTAGATTTTTGAGAGCAAATATCAAGTTCTGTTTCAAACCAGGTAAATCGTTTACTGAAACGTCTAATTTGATGAAACAAGTATATGGAGATGCGTGTTTATCACGTACGAGTGTGTGAGTGGTAGAAACAATTTAAAGACAGTCGTACGGACATAAATGACGACGAAAATCCTGGTGCAAAAAAATCTGTGGTTACGGAAAGTAACGTCGAACTTGTGCGTGAATTTATCAGAAAAGAGCCGAAATCCTCATTGCGATACGTGGGAATGGAATTAAATATTTCCAAAGATTCAGTTCATCGCATTTTGATACAGCATTTGGGACTGAAAGAGATTCGTGCAAGGTTTGTACCACACAAGTTAAGTGAATTCAACATTGTACAGACTTGATTAAAGATTCGAAAAAGAACGAAAACTTCAAGTATTCTATTGTAACTGGCAATGAGACGTGATGCTTTCAATATAATCCAGAGACCAAACGCCAAAGCTCTGAATGGAAACATCCAAGCGCGGAACGACTGAGAAAAAGCCCTTTGGGGAAGTCAAAAGTGAAGACAATGTTGATTTGTTTTTATGATTTGGAAAATATAGTGCACAAAGAGTTTGTACCAACTAGTCAACCAGTCAATTCTGTATATTATCTTGGTGCTACGAAGTATGTTTTGGCGTGTATTCGTCGTGTGCGCACTCAATATCGTAAAAATAGTACAGCCGTTTGTTATATGATAATGAACCATCTCATCGTTCGACGCTTATCACTGATTTTATAACTACAAATGGCATTTTAACCATCGACCATTCGTATTCACCGTATTTAGCCTGTTGTGATTTGTATCCATTCTACAAACTACATTTGCCGATGAAAGGACAGCGTGATGGTGCGTCGAAGCCATTAAAAAGGCGTCGACAGCGTCTATAAGTCTATAAGAATGAAATCTAATTTTACCTAAAAAAATAATATTAAAAAAGTGTGAAATAAGTATGAAATTATTTTCAGTTGTTGCGGAGGTATTGACTCCCTACAAAATTGATCCTGTATAATCATATTTCAAATGTATAAATGATATTTTATAAAAAGAATAGGTCGTGTTTTTTGAAATGCTTCTTCGTTGTATCTGTTCAACAGATATATTTTGACGTATATTAGCATTAAAATAAGATAGATCTATGAACTGAATAAAACGTAGATTTGAAGTTTTCAACATATATGTATGTATTTATATACACATGTATACACATTGATACACCACAGTATGGTATAGTATATTTTTTTAAACAATTTCAATGTTCCCTTACCGCAAAAACTGTATAAAACTGCATAGTACCGCAAATATCACGTCGTTCTTAGATAATAACAATAATATTTCTTTAGCAATAATTTCCGGTGGTTTTTCTGAATGTTCTTAAAGGCGAGAAAGAATTAATGGTTCGGTGTTATTTTGATAATGGTGCCATATATCGCCCGACGGGGTTCAATTATTGCATTAAGGATCTCCGAGACCACCGCAGTAGATCTGTAAAGGGATTGATTAGTTCCTGAACAGCAGAATAATGATTAGTTTAATCCCTTGAACAGAACTACTGGATCATTTCAAACATTCGCGTTGTTATAATTGTATTTCTTTGTATTTTCTAGAATGTATCCGGTAGGTTTTAGTCACCAATGTGTTAATTTTAAGTTTGTTTGACTTTATTTAAAATAATGTTCTTCAATGTCTTTTAGAGAATGACTTTTCTTCATTAGATTATGTATATTTTTGTAGTGCTCTATGCATTTTTGTGCGTGTAAATTATTATTGAAGGTAATGCAGACTGTGGGTGATTAAATTAAACAATTAAGGTTAATACAAACCCATTTCCACAATTACTTTTTTATTCTGTATATGTATTGGGTTGGCAACTAAGTACTTTCGGTTTTTACTGATAGAGAACGTTGCTTTATTTTTTGTATAACGTATATTAGTGCTGTACTTTACCGTTTGTCGCGTGATACTAGTCACATTGACGTAACTTCAGAAGCAAGTAGTGCGTGATTTTTATTAAAGCTATTAGTTGTGGGTTAATTTTAAATGGAGTGCAGAAACGAACATTTTCGACATATTTTACTATTTTATTTCCGTAAAGGAAAGAAAGCTGCTGCGGCTCACAAAAAGATATGTGAAGTTTATGGTGCTAATTGCTTAACAGAGCGCACATGTCAGAATTGGTAAAAAAAATTCCGTTCTGGAGATTTTTCCCTCAAAGACGAGCAAAGTTTTGGACCAAATCAAAGTCATATTTGAAGAAGATCGTCATATAACTGTTCGAGAGGTTGCGCAGAGGCTACATGTATCGCACACAACAATTGAAAAACATTTAAAATGTCTTGGGCTAGTTAAGAAGCTTGATATTTGGGTACCTCACTAATTGAAAGAAATTCATTTAACACAAAGAATCAACTTTTGCGATATGCACCTTAGACGAAATGAAACCGACCCTTTCTTAAAAAGAATCATCACTGGTGATGAAAAGTGGTGCCTGTACAGTAACATAGTTCGAAAACAATCATGGAGCAAATACGATAAACCAGCTCAAACCACATGGAAAGCTGAATTGCATCCAAAAAAGATCATGCTGTCAGTTTGGTGGGATTACAAAGGTG
Source organism: Dermolepida albohirtum (assembly GCA_031893035.1). Taxonomy (NCBI): domain Eukaryota; kingdom Metazoa; phylum Arthropoda; class Insecta; order Coleoptera; family Scarabaeidae; genus Dermolepida; species Dermolepida albohirtum. The sequence goes on along the minus strand of JAVIWB010000020.1, from coordinate 15,635 downwards.
TTGTGTTTTTTTGAGCTGCTTCCGAGGAACCAAATGATCAATTCTGATGTTTACCGTCAACAATTAATAAAACTGGATGAAGCAATCAAAGAAAAACGGCCAGAATTGTCAAATCGGAAAGGTGTAGTTTTCCACCAAGATAATGCAAGGCCTCACACATCTTTGGCAACTTGTGGGAAACTATTGGAGCTTGACTGGGAAGTGATGCCACATCCCCCATACAGCCCTGATCTGGCACCATCTGATTACCATTTATGTCGAAGTTTGCAGAATTCTTTGAATGGTAAAACTTTCACAAATGACGATGACCACTCGCACCTGGTTCAGTTTTTTGCTGATAAAGACCAGAAATTTTATGAGGGCGGAATTATGCAGCTGAAAGGAAGATGGCAAAGGGTCATTGAGCAAAATGGAAAATATATAATTGATTAAAAACTGTTCTTTGTTTAAAAAAAAAGTGTTTTATTTTATACTGCAAAACCGAAAGTACTTAGTTGCCAACCCAATATTTCGACAAGTAAGTGGTCTTCATAAGTAGATATCGGCTACTAATAATACTTACTATTAAATTTTGATGGAGACTGTGGTTGATTAAATAATTAAGGTTGATATAAACCAATTTTCACAATAGTTTGCATATTCTGTAAATGTATTTAGACAAATAAGTTGTCATCATCAGCAGATACCTGCTGCTAATAACACTCATTAAACAATTAAGATTTATAAGTGTTATTAATGTTATTAATATTGTATGTGTCTTTAAGACATTTATACCGGGTACTCATTTTCTATTGCCGTATATGGGTAACTCTCTTGGTATTGAAGACACAAGATGGGTTAACTTAGAAGTTCTGATAGCGTTTTCAGATTTGTTATTTATCGTTACCTTGTTATTTCATTAAAAAAAATTGAAAATTGCCAAAATTTTTGGTCTTAATTATCTTCGTGACCACTAAAGGTAGAATAATACTAAAAATGGTATGTGGTAGAAATTATTACGTACGACTTAATATTCTAAATGAAAAAAAATCATGGCACACTTGCTTTTCAAGATATAACTCAAACTTATGCTTTTTGAAATGGCAATCGCAGTTGGTTTTGACTTTATTAAAATACTTATTTTTTTCTGATTTCATAGACATAAGGTTTGGTATGACTATCTTTTCTAGATCTGTTATTATAGAGGAAATAATTCAAATACTTTTACTAACTGAGGAAATAATGGGCAAGTAGGTTTTAATTAATGAAGATTGCAATTAAACAACTACACATGTCAAATTGAATTCCAATTAAATAGTTTACTATACTAGAGTTAAGCGTTTTACTCTGTAAAATATTCATTGAAAAAGTGTGTACAAACGAATGCAAAATGTTTGTTATTATGTTGGCAATGAAAATAGTGCTGATTCTAGCGAAACTTATTATGGACGTTTTATGGAACAGAAATAGTCTGACCAAGAGCACTGTCCAAATTATAAAATAATTTGAAAATGAATAGATTGTTTCCAAAACTAAATCAATTGAAAAGGAAATTCAAATCGGAACATGAAGTGACATTTAACCATAAAATTGCGAGCGAATATGGTGTTTTCATAGAAAATACAGCTCTAGCAATAAGATCAAGAAAGAAGATTTATATTTTCTCGATGCTTTTCGAGATTTTTGAATAATTTTATCAAACAATTTACGTCGACATAATTTTTGAAATCAAATTGCAAATTTGCAATTTTCCAATTATCGATTTTGTTACTTTAGGACAGGTATGAGCAACCTTTGACATGTGGGCCAAACTAATGTGCAAATACGTTCGGGAGCCGCGTTTAAAAGTAGTGCATTTTAAAGAAGTGTTCATAATTTTTAACGATAGACATCAGACATTAAATAATACGACAATGTTATTATAATACAATTTATTAAAATAACACAATGGAATGGAAAAAAAAGGTACAACATTATAATTAAATCGTTAAATTCGAAATTGTTACAAACTACGAAAGTTAAATAACGACACCGAAATCAATGAGACACTTGAGCTTGAATTTGGGAAATTAATCCATCGATATTTGGATTAATTCCACTGATACAAAGACGTAAAGAATTTTCCAAATTATCGTCAGTCAGCCTTGTACGATATTTTGATTAATTAATTTTCATCGTTGAAAAGAACTGTTCGCATTTACGAGGATAGTTTGACAGGTAGTGAGAATGACACTAATGTAGGTGGCGCTCTAATTGGTAAAACAATTGCACTGTAATTTAGGTTGCCTATTTATATGTTTATATTTAGATAAATTGGTTGATTAGTTTATTTTTGACAGCTAATTGAAAAAGAAGCAACACGTCGTTTTGTTAAAATGGAAAAAGCAGAGCATCGTGCGGTGATTAAATACTTCGTAATTAAAGGTATCAAAGCTACTAAAATAAAAGATGAGTTACGGAAAACATTAGGTAAATCTGCTTCATCATCCGCCACAATAAGTAGATGGGCAAATAAATTTAAACGTGGTAGAACAAGCTGTGTTGATGAAGCACGCTCTGGAGCACCCTAAATCGTGACTTTTAAGGAAATGATTATAAAAATCCATAATATTATTACGCAAGATCGACGACTCAAAGTGAGAGAGACAGCAGACATGGTAAACATTTCAACAGAACGCGTACACCACATTTTAACGAAAGAATTGGGCCTTTCCAAGCTTTCGGCAAGATGGGTGCCGCGATTGCTTACGACTGATCAAAAGTTCACTCGTTTACGCATTTCCAGTGAGTGTTTGGACCTATATAAGCGGAATCCGGTTGATTTTTGTAGGCGATTTGTTACTTGCGATGAAACTTGGATACACTACAGTACACCCGAAACTATACAACAGTCGAAACAATGGTTAGAACGTGGTATTGCACCTCCAAAGAAAGCGAAAATCACTTTATTGGCAATTAAGGTGATGGCATTAACTTTTTGGGATTCAAAGGGCATTTTGGTCATTCATTAGCTTCAGAAAGGTGCCACAATAAACGGACAGTATTATGCAGAACTCTTACAAAAATTAAATGTTGAGATTCGTGCTAAACGGCCAGGAATGGCAAAGAAAAAGATTCTGTTTCACCAAGACAACACTCCCTCGCATACCAGCACAGTTGCGATGTACAAAATCCACGAGTTGCATTTTCAATTAATACCGCATGCGCCTTATTCGCCGGTTCTAGCCCCGTCCGACTTCCACCTTTTTTCGAAATTGAAAACGGCACTAGGTGGAAAGAAATTTTCGTCTAACGACGAGCTTATTATCTTCGCAAATGAGTATTTTGCAAGCCTTCCGGTATCGCATTTTAAAGATGGCATAAGAGCATTGGAGTACCGTTGGAATAAATGTATTGCTCTTTTAGGAGAATATATTGAAAAATAAAAATTATTTTGTATTTAAAAATTCGTTTTTCTTTTCCATTATCACTACTTGTCAAACTACCCTACTATAAGTACTGCCAAACGCACAAATCAATCTTCTTGCGAATTTTCTAAGCTGCGGAAAATGGTCTTCTTCGAGGTATTTTTTGTAGAAATCACACAACTCCACGTCTTCAAATTTAGATTTTAGGAGTGAGTTTTCTTGAGTAAGTAGTGCAATATTTTTTTTAATTGGGTTTTTCAAAATGACTCGCGGACCGTATCAAATCTTACAGCGGGCCGGTTGTTGCCCACATATGCTTTAGGACATACTTTTAACTATCAATGCTGTGTTATGTTAACATTGATATCAGGCGTTGATTTTTAAACATAATATTATGTTAATATTAGTGCAAATTATTTATGCAATTATACGATCTATAATCACTAAGCACATAAATATTTAAAACTCTGTTTCATTAGCAAAATTATAGAAGTTGCTTTGTTAAATAATATTTTATAATTGTTTGGCAAAGTTAACACTAAATCCGTATATTTTCTTCAAAATAGGATTGTAATAACTTACAAGGACCGCAGGTAACACGTATACACAAGCGAAATATATAATACGCCGACAATAATAACTATAAATACGTCAATTTGTGAAGAATATGTCTGCTACCGTCAGACAATAAACGAGTTCAGTTGGTTTTAAATTAACGTTTCAGCGTCAAGGAAGCGATAACATCTACCTCCTAAAGTGTTAATGTGCACTCGATAAGTGTAAACAGCTTTAATTGCATTGGTAACTTTTCATGGCAGATTAACATCTTCTAGCTGATTTATATTGTCTTTGCTGGTAGGCGTTTTAAAGATGTTTAACACTAGAGGTCACTGCTTCCACCGCACTGGTAATAGTACACAGAACGTATAGTAAAACTTTTTACATTGTTTTAAAAGCATTTCCGATGAAAAGATAATGAACATGTTTTACTTTTAATTAATTTAGAAACAATAAATGTTATTATAAAAATCGTATTTTTGGAGTGGTCTGTGGTTTTAATATGTTGGCATAAGTTGGCATCATTGAAACCTATTAATAACATTTTTGAACTACGATTTTAACAGTTGTCATCTGTTGTGCTATCCTCTAGCTTCAAAGTACACAGAAACTCTGTACTTCGTATTTTCAAAAACTTTTGTCAAATGTTAGGAGTTTTATAATATGTTACATTACTATCACGAATATCTTGGATTGTGTAACGTGTAGCATTCTAAGAATCGTTTTTGCGAGAGAAAATGTGGTAATTCATAATTCAAGAAAACTATTCCAAATGAGCATTGCTGTTACATCGTGCTGGTGTATTATTTTGTTGGAATAATTCTTCTGTAAGTTCATAATCTTGTAATTGATTATAAGTCCTCTTTTTAAAATTAGATCGTAAATATGTAAGAATGGATCACAGAAACTGCGGTGGAAATTTCTTGCCAAGAATGCTGGAATATTATCTGAGCCTGCTGTATATTTATTTATCTAAGATTAATAAAGACATCGTAAAAGTTTCGAGAATCAATGATGAGCAAAAGTAGTATAATTATCAGATCGCACGACAGTTATATCGGAAGCACTAAACACAGGGGCAAAGTAATTAGGAAAACCCTGAACAGCATCGTTTGGTGGTGCATAAAATTTATTATCCAGAAATTCAGTCCTTTGTTTTGAGTTGGACGTATTAGTTCTCTCAACATTGCTATCGAAATTATAGTATATATTTCTCTCATTTACTCAGTCTAACGTCGGGAAATTTTTTATTTACTCATAATATCTATGGATTTGAACTTGGACTATATGCAGCTGATACACTCCGCGCAACATGAATAGGACCAACTGCATATATGACATTTGTAGTTGGTATAAACATGGTAGCGCGCTGGAATTGTTATTTTCGAAAATAAGAGGGTTGATAAAAAGATGTATGTAGGTACCAAATATAATTTTTGTAAAAGTCAGTGCAAATGTACGTTACTAATGACAATAAGTAGAGTAATTAAACGCCACTTGAATACGACCAATCTACAAAATAAAAGATTCGTTTGCAATAACAAAATACTTTATTGTTCAATAATGAGTACTTTTGCCATTATTTCTTATAACCTCAAATAGTCGGGATGGAATGGAATTATACAGGGTTTTCAAGTAGTCAACGGGAAGTTCCGCCCAACTTCGTTTCAGCGCCTGCTCTAGTTCGTCAGCGCAACTGAATTGGGTAGCATTGGAGTACAATTTACGCGACAACCATCCCCAAACATTTTCTATGATGTTCAGGTCGGGGGAGAGCGATGGCCAATCGAGAACCTCCATGCCTTGTTCTTGAAACCAGCGTCGAACAATGCGCGCGGTGTGAATACTGGCATTATCCTGTTGGAAAATAAATGGCCCACCTGCCATAACGTTGGAAAATTTGTCTTTCACCTGTTGCAGCAGCTGGACGTACTTTTCTGAACTCTGTCTGCCCTTCACTATTACTAAATCAACAGGTCCGTTATTGGAAACAGCTCCCCATACCATGACTGAACCAACATCGGCTCGCCTTCGTGACTGAATCACTTCATCTTTACGTAAATCGTGGAAATAATAAGAAAACCCATCCGGGCCATCTAAATTAAACTTCTTCTCGTCACTGAAAATAACAGTTTGCCATTCTCTTGTCCACCCCATTTTTGCTTGAGCAAACTGAAGACGTGCAGTGCGCTGAAATTCCCTTAAAGGAGGCCGTCGTTTAATTTCCAAACGTTTTAAATGCGGACAGGTCTTCAGTAACTTCTGTACAGTTCTTACCGATGCATTTGTTCCAACGTTATTTGCGATTTGTCTTGCCGTTAATGCCGAATTCGATGCTTCGCGTAATATGGCTCGACGTTCTCTCTTAGTTGTAACGGATGTTGTTCGCCCTTTAAAACGTTTTCCATAATTCTCGGGATCCCTAATAAAATTGTTCACAACCTGGTGTGATCGACTTATTTTCTTTGCAGTAGCCCTTGAGGAATACCCTTCTTGATGGAACGCTTTAATTTTTCCAATTTCTTCCATACTTAAGCACTTCTGTCGTCCCATCGTTGCACAATACCCTTAATTACAGATGTTTGTTTATCCGGATACACGTTGTAACTCGACACTCATCCGGTAGCTTACTATTAAATACTGGTCGTATCCAACCGGCGCGGTGCATTTTATATGTATGTGGTACTTACGTCACCCAATGCATAACGTTAGGCACTATTGCGCAATAATGCGTATTATTTGCCATATCATACCATTACAAACTTGCATTGTATTTTTAGTAAATGAATTGTTTTTCAAACCACCGAAATCTTGCAACAAGTCGGGTGGTCCTATTCATGTTGCGTGGAGTGTACTACGATATTATTATATCGTCATAAAATTTAAGGATGGATAAAAAAAGACGACAGTCAAGGGGACGCCACAGTATTAATCTTCAAACGCCGTCTAATATTGAAGACGTTGGTAGTTGCTAAAACGAGTATTAGTCGCAGGTGGCAAAGGACAGTATAGACGTTATCAAAAACACAAAATGGAGCAGATATACTCAGTCCTGATTAGATTTATTATATAAAACTTCATAACTTAGAGACACAATAAAGTAACTTTCATAAATAAAAAAAAAGTAAGGAAAAACCACAAAATGCTAGTTCGTTAAAGATATATGTAAATGAACTATTACAAGGCAAAACTAATTTTTATATTACCGTTTAATAACCACAAGAGAAAAAAATAAACATGTAATCATAAATACATAAATTAATAACTTCTGATACATATATACGGTTTACAAGAGGAATTTTTTTTAAAGTTTATTAAGAATTAGTCACAGTATACTATATTAAATTTTAAATGCATAAATATTCGAATAAATAAAATATTCAAAGTGTTTTACGTTGAAAGGGGCAACAAATTTTAATCATAACAAAGTTGACACAATTACTATAGCCAGGTGGCTGTACAAAAAACTACAAATGACATACGCTAGAAATTACAGAACTAAAAAATGTCAATAGAACAAAATTAAATTTTAAAATGATAATGAATGTTTAACGACTAAATTTGCTAAGACAAAAACTAAAGGAATCAGACATGAAAATCAAATTTTCTCTAAGAATCTTTAAGCGTTAAAGAATTACGTGCAATATTAATCGTACTCAAACGAGTCTGACCTTACAGTGTCACGATTTCGTTGTCATTCTGGAAGATTCGTTGCTGTTCTTGATAGCTCACAAATTCCACTGAACTAGGAAAGAAGGAAGGAGCTAAATATAAAAAAAAACACTCTTAAATTATCAAGAACGAGAAGTTAATACTCGTCGAGTGAAATAAATAAATTCTTACCTTATGAGTTATAATGATTTCAAAGATAATATGCTCGTGGAAAAAGAATGTAACTATAAAGTTCCTAACGAATGAGTAGGAATTAGAAAAGAAAAGAGGTACTTATGAAGAACGTCAGTGTTATTCAAGTTATTGAAAAACTATTGGTAATACACAGTTATTGTAAAAATCAACATGATTGAGTTCGTGAATAGTTTCAATTTTATATGGATATAACTTTAGGTTCTTCGTAAAACAGGGTCGTGTGTTCCCAATGATTTCCTAACTTCTTATTACAGTTTCGAAACAGATATTTTTGACGAATCTTCTATAAAATCTGCAATCCTTTTTCAGGTGCTCCGCTTCAAGGCAACAAACTACTTACTGTCCGCATTACTCGAAAAATTGTCTATTCAAACATGAATCTGACCAGTCAGCTGCTTATACGTGCTTGTATGTTGATAAAAATTTTGTTTAAAACGATTAATTGCGTAAATCTATTGTCTTTTTTCTAATTTAGCAGTTTGAAAATAACTTGGACAATAAAAACTGTTTTATAAAACTAACACGAATTGTTATGATAAATATTCTACTTGAAATTACAAATTTTAATGCTATCTTCTTCTGAGCTTGCGGGCTAGAACCGCGTCACTAGTATAACTGCCGACGTTTCGTACCCACTCATATGCGACATCTTCAGGGCTCAACTACTGCTACTGTCTGTCGCATTGAAACTGTGCGTCAGTCACTAAAACTCTGTGTCAGTTTCAGTGCGACAGACAGTAGCAATAGTTGAGCCCTGAATATGTTCCATATGAGTTGGTACGAAACGTCGGCAGTTATAGTGACGCGGTTCCAGCCCAGAAGCCCAGAAGCAGATAGTATGGACCACGACCGCGGAAGTCTACGTCCCGAACAAATTTTAATAAATTACATGGCTTGATGAAAATTGTCGAAATCTTAGAAAATATTATTCATATTTTTCAATGTTGCCAACATTATATTAAAATCTTAGGCTACTCTAAATAAGAATTTTATTAAGCATCGTGTATGAAATCAACAAAATATTTTTAAAAACTATTTCACTCTGCCACATTTAGTGATTTTAGAAAGATTCTTAATTTAAATTAGAATAAGAATTGTAATTATTAAAAATGTTTATTTTCGAAACTTATTATTTGTGTTATAACTTGAAACATGTTGCGGCAATTATTGCAAATATATTTTTGGGAACAGACAGAAGCGAAATAAACCTTGCCTCGTGAATTCCGTTTTTAATATTGGTTCGATTCTTCTTGATTGACTATTTATCTGCGTATCCGGAACCCTAAAATCTGCCGGCGGTTCCGGTCGACAAGTTATCGCTCACCAACTGTCATTCCTAAAAGTTTGCACGGAAGTGTGTACGCCAGAATGTGCGCTGTAGACTGCCACGTGCCTTCACTTTAACACTGCCAAACTTGCTCACCGCATATTCTTCAAATAAACAACTCGGACGAGTTTTACGTTTTCGGAAAGTTTGTTTCCGATAATAAGTATTTCTACAGAAATGGGACAGTTTGTGAAACGATTGTCATAAAATACCATCAGTCAGTTTGGTCGGCTCCTGCTCGTTGGGGAAGAACATCGAAAAGGAGGAAAGATAAAAGAGTGGCGAAATGATCGTAAATAAGTGCTCGGCATCTTTACGAGTTGGTGTCTCTTTTTTCTGCTCTGCAACATTCATTATATGTAAATAGATGTAATGCTTTCCATTCACGCATAAAGTTATTTCAGTTATGAAATAAAATTTATGGTCTTTTTAACCCGAAATATTTAACATTACTTATATATAACGGGTGTCTTTTTAAGAGCTTGAGAATTTTAAATGATAATACAAGACGGAAATATTGTTGGAATGCATTTTTTTTATTATTATCTGGTAGGTAATTTCATGGTATTTATTTTTTAAATATGATTTTCGGCATACATATGTCCGCCGCGGCTACGAGTTACATGGTCCATTCGATCAGTCCAATTTTTGACTACTTTCTCCAATAAATCTGACCGTACGGCGTCAATGGTGGTTTTAATATTGGCTTCCAATGCTTGAAGAGTTGCTGGTTTGTCGACATAAACCAATGACTTAACATAGCTCCACAGAAAGTAATCCAGAGGCGTTAAATCGCACGAACGGGAGGGCTAGTGAATAGGACGACTTCTTGTCACCAAATTGATTTGGCGATCAATCGATTGTTAAGCGCGCTATATGGCAAGTTGGAACCAAATGTCGTCGATGTTTAGCTGATTAATTTTTGGAAACAAAAATTCAGTCAGCACGACTCGATAGCGCTCGCGGCAGCTCCTTCCTCATTTCGAAAGAAATAAGGACCGATGATGTCGCCAACGTGTAAACCGCACCACGCAGTCAATTTTAATGGATGTAATGGTGATTTGTTAACGGCTTGAGGATTGTCTTCGCTCCAAATACGGCAATTTTGCTTATTGACGTAGCCATTTAACCAGAAATGAGCTTCATCACTAAACACAATTCTTTGATAAAAATGCTCATCTTAGGCCAGTTTCAAATGAGCCCAATCAGCAAAAATGTGACGCAAACGATGGTCGTTTGGTTTCAATTCTTGCACGAGCTGTATTTGATAGGCACGTAAGCCAAGATCCTTACGTAAAATTATAATAAGCATCAATATCTTTGCATCTCCAACAGCTTAGTGCCAATTAGAAAAGGCATTAGCGTACTATGACTTATTATTATGCCAGCATTCGTGGTGCAATATAAGATCTTTGGTCGTCAATAAATTAACACGCTTAGATCTTTACAGGATTATAGTATTCAATAGGTATTCCATCTATGCAATAGACAAGTGAAATAATTTTCTGTTTCGTAGCAAAAATCATACATTTTCAGTATTTAAAAATAAATATTTTTTCCTCACTCCGTTTACAAAGCGTCGAAAGATCAATTTGTAACATACGCTAGAAATTACTGAACTAAAAATGTCGTTAAAACAAAATTAAACTTTAAAGTAATAACGAACATTTAATGACCAAACTTTAAATAACGAATATCCGCAAGCTGCATTTGTTACATTTAATTCGTTATAAAGAGAAACTAATTTAACTAATTCATTATTTAGAAGGTATTATCTCTAAGAATTTTCAAGCGTAAAAAAATTACGTGCAATATTAATCGTACTCAAGCGGCTCTGATCTTGCAATGTCCCGATTTTTGCTGTCATTCTGGAAGATTCGATAAGGATGCGGTAAATTTTGTTTCCTTTCCCGCGATGAGAGGTTGTCCTTGACAACTCGTAAATGCTGCAATTATTATTATTTTCTATATTTTGATAAATTTTCAAATCATACATATACAGCAAATAGTCTAATGGTGCCCTCGTTGAATATAAAAAATAAGAGTGGTTCCAGAACAGAACCTTGAAGTATACCGGAAATCGATTGAACAGTGAGAGTTGAAGCCGAGGTATTCCACATAATTCGTGCGATCATTCAAATATAAAAACAAAAGCTCTATATAATATCGTAGGAGATTCCAAACTTATGCAGCTTAATCAAAATGATGTCCTGTTGCACTTGATCAGAAATCTTATGACGATTACCCAAAGCTGTCTTAACTAGATGAAACAAAGTACACACAAGTATGTAACTGTTATTAATCACATGAGCATGCATCAGCTCAAACAAATAACATTGCCTTTAATACTACAGAGAGTGGACAATCATTTTTAATATACATATCTCTTGTTATCAGACCGAAAAACAGACACTACTTGGGATAATAAACTATTTTTTCTTTTTCAAGATCAAGATAATGAAGTGATTTCAGCACATAGCACAAAAAATCTAAATACTCACTTGTATTTTGTTGCGTATAGCGGAAAGTCATTACCGTTTTTTCGTAAAAAAAACTACATAGTGTTCAAGAAAATGGAAAAATGTATTTATTCGAAGTATTGGACATTTGATTCTACATATCTTGCCCATCCTTCAGGCAAATTATGGATGCCATCCCAAAAAAACTGTTTGTCCTTTGAGAAAAACCATTCATCCAGCCATTTTCTAATTTCTTCGAAATTGGCGAAGTTCTGTTCTGCAAGGGCGCGTCCCATTGATACGAAAAGGTAATAGTCGGACGGGGTAAGGTTTGGAGAGTACGGCGGATGCGATATTATTCAAGTGCTTTCAACACTTCCTTGACCGTTTTTGCTATATGAGACGGCGCGTTATAGTGCTGTTAAATCACTTTACCGTGTCTTCGGGCCTATTCTGGACGTTTTTTATAAATACATGGTTCAAACTCATAATTTGTTATCGATAGTGATTAGTATTAACTGTTTCAACAGGTTTAAATAGTTGGTAATACACCACGCCACTCTGGTCTCACCAAACGCAGAGCATTATCGTGCGATCAAAACGATTTGGCTTTTGAGTCGATGGGCCGGCTTCGCCAGGTGATAACCATGTCTTATGCACTTAGGGTTTTCGATATAAATCTATTTTTCATCACCCGTCACTATTCGATGCAAAAATGACTTCCGATCATACGTTTAAAAGAGTATTTCACAAACGATTTTTCGATTTTCCATTTGCCATTCGACTAATGTGGCACCCATTTTCCATGCGTTGGATTTTTTCTTTGCTCATAATCGGTTGCTAATCGTTTCTTGGGCCACATTTAATGCTTCTGCCAATTATTTTTGAGTCTTCATCCAATAACTCCTGCGGTTTCGCATCTTCAAACTTTTTCGGTCTACCAGAACGTTCTTTGTCTTGCACAATGAAATCACCACTTTTAAATTGTCGAAACCACGCCTTACATATATTTTATAATTGGAGCATACTCACCATAAGTTTCTATCAGCAAACGATAACTCTCAATAGCTTTTTCCTTTTAATTAAATAAATAAAATCATGCATACCGTAAATGCCCTTTTCAAAGAGGTATAAATCTACAAGTATGACAGTGTTACTTTCGCGAAATATAACATGTAGGCCTTTGAAGCTTGATGTCGATAGAGTAAAATGATATATTTGTCAAATCATAACATTCCATACTTAAGCCTAGCGACATCTGTTAGAGAAACCGGTAATGACTTTAATAAAGGTCTGAATAAAAATTGCAGTAAGAAATACATTTGATGTTAATAAGCTTTTAGAAACGTTCGCAGGCAGGGGAAATCTACGTTAGAAAAATTCCGCAAGTGGTGTACGGAACAAAACAGTTGGTAATCTCTAGTCTAGAGTATGCTCAAGCATATCAACACCAATTTTTACGAATATTGTTGCCGAATCCTCAGCGAAAGCATCACCATATTCATATACAGCAAGACCATCATATCCTTAGAAAAATCTGCGCACACTTTCGGTATTACTCGTACTCAGTCGCCAGTGTGTCGCTCGCTTCGGTGATTAGGTACATTCCCAACAGAAAGGCGCGGTTTTATTTTGTACTACGCGACGCCAAGAATAAGAATTTAGAAAATTTTTATTTATTAATATATGTTATACTGGTCCAAATGGAATGTAAATTATTAATTAATGAGGCTGCTAAGTGTTATTTAATAGTGTTCTATTGAGGATGTACTATGAAAGTAAATCTTAATATGATTAGGTAGATAATGTAATTACAAAATTTTTTAATAATACCCAGTAATTAGAAGCAAATAGCTTTATTTCAAAATGATTACATAATTACATAATAAATTACATAATAAAACACATTCACAAAGCAATGATTACTAAGTTATTCTGAATCATCGCTGAAACCAAAATCACTGTCAGATGTATCAGCACCCACGTTTATAATTAGTGCCTCCGTAAGAACATCCATAAAAACTTCATTTTGTTTATATTCATCTTCGACTCTCTTCACGTGAGTGCAAAGTTTGTTCCAGTCATTTACTGTAATGCTTTTAAATTTTTCTTCCGCTAGCCTTTTAGCGTCCTCTAATTTAAATGTGACATTTTGTGATGCCACAAAATTTTTCACAGTCGCCCAAATCATTTCGATTGGATTTAGTTCAGGGTGATACGGAGGCAATCCTAAAGTTGTATGACCGTGTGACTCCAAAATTGCGTCTATTTTATATCGTAAGTGTTGTTGTTTATTATATTTTATTAACATATATAACTGGGCTTTCGTCATATCAGATGTACAGGCAATACCTTTTTCGGTCAACCAGTGTAACATTTTTTGCTTGTTTGCATTAGAATTAGGCGCTGGATTTATCTGAACATTGTGGTATGGAGCATTGTCAATAACTAGTACTGAATTTTTTGGTAAATTTGGTATTAGTTTTTCAACGAGCCATTTTTGGTAATTTTCGAAATTCATTTCGTGATGGTAATCACCGGATTTTGTTCCGGATTTAAAAAGTAACAAAGCGCTTTCTACAAATCCATGGTTCTCACCTCCAGCGTGCAACATAATTAAACGCTGGCCCTTGGAGATTGTCGAAAATAACCCATTTCTTGACTTGTCTGTCCAACTTTTCGATTTTGTATGGCCGCTATGAATATAGGATTCATCCATATAAATAGTTGGACGATTTTGCCGTCGATATACATCTATTTTTCGTAAAAAATTTGTACGAATGTTTCTGATATCTGGTTTTTCTTGTAATATCTTGCGATTGTTTTGTGTAGCACAGAATCTAAAACCAAGCTTCTTTATAATTTTTCTTAAGGATTCTCGGCCGCCCGGAAAATTTATATCTTCTTTAAGTTTTTGTAGTAAATTTTTAATAGTAATCCGCTGATTATTTGTCTTGTGGAAATTATAAATAATATGTTTTATTTGGTATAGGTCAATGTCGTCTATTGAATCCATTACTAAACATTTCCTCGATCTTTTCTTTTTTGGCGATTTGAAAACTGGTAGTTGTTCTGTGTTCTCTTTCTCATTTCGTTCTGGTTCTGCTTGATATTCGTTCCCCTCTTTTAAAATATTATAGACAGAAGCTCTTGAAACACCAGTTGCTCTTGCTACGTATTCCTTTAATTCGCTTTTTGTACGATTTCTTATGTCTGTTTCGTTATCTGAAATTGTCTTTAAAAACTTAAAAACATTAAACACGACTTCACGGGTTTGTGAATGCAGTCCTTTTCCACCTCCTAAGTTGGACATTATTAATTATAATAAATAAAACAAATAATAACCAATTATAATGCAAGACCTCAATTACTCACTTTGACTAACCGTAACTTAACAACTTAACCACGCAACGATCATAAGCACACTGAGGACACAAACAGCTTACCGATGACTCGGAGTGTACCACCCGGCACGCCTACGATGCGCAGTAGATTTTTGTCCAAGGATATGATGGTCGTGCTGTATGTTTCTACCAGCATCATACAAGTGATTTCAAAACTCACGATTAACATTCAATTTTACTTTAAATTTGTCACGGTAAAATTGAAAATTGGTGTGTCTAAATATGATATGGTCTCTTTGTTTTAATCAAATTACACGTAAGAGACGAAAACCAAATAGAAAATGAACGGCCACTGGATCTACACAAAGGCCCCTTTGAAATGACTCATTATTTTTCCTTTCAGTTGAAAATGACAAGTTGACCGTTGATGCACATAAATAGGATTTAAAATTCTATTCTAGTAGTGATGTTCAAGTATTTATTTATATTTAGATATTACACACATATAAATTTGTTTGGTTTGTTGAAGAAAGATTAAACTAAAAATAACGATCGGTGCAGCAGATATATTACAAAAGCGTACTGTAGTAAAACGGGACCTCATTCTGCTATAAAAAGAATTTTTCTAAAACGCAGCTGCGTAAATTTATTTTGTTCAATACAGTATGTATTGGCGCCGGTATTTTAAATTTCA